>OY757547.1:3316395-3405357 GCA_963584105.1 Alviniconcha strummeri | reverse complement strand
CCCTTCCCACCCCAAATTCTTAACCCCCCCTTCCCACCCCAAATTCTTAACCCCCCCCCCCCTTCCCACCCCAAATTCTTACCCCCCCCTTCCCACCCCAAATTCTTAACCCCCCCCCCCTTCCGACCCCAAATTCTTAACCCCCCCCCCTTCCCACCCAAATTCTTAACCCCCCCCCTTCCCACCCCAAATTCTTATCCTAGGTGCTGGTGGTACTTTTATTCTGCAGTTGTACTCTCAGAACAGTTCGTCTCAAAATGTTTCATCAAGCCAGAATAAATTCTTCACATTATGGGATTTCACTTCATGAGACAAACAAGTTTGCAGGCTGAAAGCTGAACCAAGAATATATGTGACACTACCATTTGATTTGTGTCACATTTTTGGTTTGAATGAATTGTTTCATGTTGAAATGAATAAAATTAAAAATAACATTGTTGGATGGAAACATTCTCTGCAGAAGAAATTGTGGATCTTGGTGCATGTGTGTGGGTGTGTATGTGTTAAGTGTCATTCCATGGTGTGTGTGTGTGTGTGTGTGCGTGCGCGTTTTCTAAATGTCACTCCATGGTGTGCGTGTGCGTGTGTTTTGTAAATGTCACTCCATGGTGTGTGTGTTTTATGAATGTTGCTCTATGGTATGTGTGTGAGTGTGTTGCTAAGTGTCACTCCACTACCACAAAGTGACAAACCCAGAAGACAGTGGGGTTTTTTTGTAATCCTTTTTTCAAGACAGAAATTTTAGAACCCCACAACCACCAAACCACATAACAGTTTCAATAAATGCATTCATCATCAACTCTGACCTGAGCACACATATATATTTATATTACTGTAATTTGCCCATACAAGTAGATATATACAGCATTTTTAATTATAACACTAGCATTTCTGTACACATGCACACAGAATGTTCCATATATTGACTGCAGTCAGTTTAGAGTTGACAGCATACGATACTGTAACAACTACCATATCAGCCATCACTGACAGATATAGTTACTTTAAAAGCAAACCAGGTGATTTGGATCATAGAAGAGGCCAAAGAATGTGGATCTTCACATACAAAACTGCCAAGAGGGCTCCATCAGCACATGGCATAGGTATATGGTGTGGTAATAGCACAGCTGGTAGAGTGTCTGAAAAGCTAATGCACAATATTGACGCTGGTTCGAGTCCCCTGTGCTGCAAGGGATTTTTCTCTGTAGATAAGTACAAAATCAAAAGGGGAGTATTAAGGAACAGCATAATTTTTTTCAATTTTTTTAAATGTTACTATTAAAAGTGCGTGCTTTGAAATATTTTATCAGAAGTCAACTAATGAAGAAGGAAAGAAGAAAAAAAGAAAAGAAAAAAACAACAACTTTGCAATCCAAGTTTGTTGATTTCACTGATGCATTGACAGTAATGGGCATGGAGAATATTGACTAATGATGGTCATTGATGGAAGAAGTTCCCTGTCCTTGTTCGTGCGTTCATTTTGATGAGTTCAAGCTTTTGTGAGAGAAGACCACAGACCTTATAAAGAATTATAAAAATATAGAAAATGTAAAGGTTGATAGCGGAAATCGGTTGTTTACAATAAATAGTACTATGTCCGATGTTGAACTGAGACTTCACAACTATATATATATATATATAGACAAATAAACAAGGCTCTCTATGATTCCTGTGCACCGCACCAGTCAAGCTAACCGGGCCTTGATGAAGCCCTTAAGGGCGAAAATTCGGAGTAAAACGTTTCCACTAAAAAACATGCTTGCACTTTGTTATACTCTCTCTCTCTCTCTCTCTCTCTCTCTCTCTCTCTCTATCTATCTATATATATATATATATATATATATATATATATATATATATATATACAGTCCATAATACGCGCACGCGATTCAGAAAATTCGGTCAGTGTGTACAAGGGCGTATGATATGTAGATCCTTGACTAGACCATGAACAGCACTACTGTTGCACAGCCTTGAGCACTGTTGATAGTGCACAAAGGGGAACGTGCCAAACAAACCTGACCCGATAGTCACCTTTGTGTTCAAAAATAAACCGCTACGCTATTGGTCAGAATTGAGGGCGTTGTTCGGACATGAATAAACATAACAATTCACCATGTGCGTGCTGTTTACATACATCAACAATCGCTGCGTAGGTGCCGATACTTCTCAGAGATTACCACAAGGGCGTTTTCAGGGCAGTTGGTGATCATACACCGTACATTTGACGCAATCTATAACTGTTGCCAAATGGGCGTTTGTCTCGATAATGTGACTAATGAAAAAGGTGGCGGACTTAGACTAGCCAATCAAAAGAGTCGTTTCTTGTTTGTACGGATCACGCCATGATGTCTTCATTTAGCAGAGGGGTTTCTGAATCATAAGGTGACGTCTGCTGCCGTGTTTAGCATCGTACGAAAGGGTTCTAGCAAGTTCAGAACTTGTTAAATTGATAGACTTTAGTCACTCTGTGATTTCTGATCAATAGATTGTGCGGTGTTCGACAACGGCGTCCTGGGGAGCTGACCTGTTTTTCTGACTTCCAACGTTTTTGACCGACACAATTTTTGACATTTCACTTTCGGTATGTTGACCTACACTATCGCAGTTTGGACTTTAGCGACCCGTGATTTTATTATCATATGTCGGTAATGCATATTAGACGATCGAAACGGAAAAAAAGGGGAAAAGGAATTATAAATTTGGGGTTATACACTGAAGCGGAAGCACAGAGATAAAGCACAGTAGAGACGATCAAAATAATCAAAATTATTGTAGCTACTTCTAATGTACTTGTATTTTGTCACTGGGTGATTTTCCACCATGATACTTGTGCCTGCTCTCGATAAAAAAAAATAAAAAAAATAAAAATTAAAGGTAAGGGGAAAAAATCAGATCACAGACCAGTATGGTTCACTAAGCACTGCTCTTGACACACACAAAGGGGGTGGGGGGGGGGGGGGGTTGTGGGGAGGGGGGGCTTGAAGATTGACGATGTGAAGATGAACTGTTAACACTCCTCATTAATATTTTGGTTATTCTGTTGACAGGAGACAAAATGAGCGCTTTTTGCTCAAAAAGTATACGCACCATATCCCCTCACAAGAAGACATTTCTAGCCAGCATAGCATGTTGTGACCCATCACCACACAGTGTCTCCCATCAAGGAAATGCCAACCTCCACAGCAGACTTCATCGAAACAGAGCAGCTGCATTCAGCACGTCTTGCCGCTGTAAAACATCCAGTCCCCAGCCCACCTATATGCAGTCATCAAATGCCTTTGGCAAGGTGTCTGCCAAACAGAGACTGGGGCGGGGTAGGTGGAGGGGGTCACAGCAGCAGACGGTCAGCAAGGTCCTGCACCGGGTTCACCTGTCCAGCTGGGCGAAGAACAGTGTTGGCAGCCTCTTTAATGGACTTGGGGCGTTTGCCTCCAGTATACCAAACCGCCTGTCAGAGGAGATGAACCGGCTAGTCAGCCGAAGCAAGAAGATCATTGGTGGTAGCAAAGTCACCAAAGACAGACAGAAAGTACATATGGTACTTCCGGTGACTGAAGATAGAAGCAAGCCGTCGTTACTGGAGACCAAAGTCACACAGCAAGCTGTGACCGAGCGGGAGCAGCACACCTTCGAGAAGGCCATGGAAGACACCAACCAAAGCATAACATCATACTACCGTGCATACTCTTCACCGCAGTACTTTCCTGTCAAAGGCAGAGTTCACCCCAAAGCAGTTTATGCAGAGGAGGATGATGGCTGGGGCGTGTTCAGCAAGATCCCCCTACCATTTATGGACAGTTCCAGCTCTGTGAAGAAGAAGCGATCAGTCAGGAAAGACTTTATTTCCCGATATGCCATTGAAGCCAGGACTCGGGCCCTGGTGGCTAGCTTGAAAACAGCTTCCTCATACTCGTCCAAGATTATCCGAACACAGGATCTGTGTAGGCATCTGAAGCAGTACCCCAGCGGTCGCCATGAAGCTACAGAGGTGAGTGCATGTGCTTTTTGATAATAATAAGTTCTTTTGTATACATGTGCTATTTTTCCAAATTAGAACATGTTAGTTGTTACAGCGTAGTGCAAATTAAAGAACCAAAAGATAGTAAAAACAAACTTATGTATGCGCACATGCATGCACACACATACGTGCGCGCGCACACACACACACATGTGCACAATCGGTAAGAGAGTTTGAGGAGAGGAGATTTCAGAAATGATTTGAAAAATGTGAGTGTGTTTGATGACCTAAGTTTCTGACCTTATCTTCTGTACACTAGATCATTCTATTCATTCTATGCACTCCCGGGGAGGGGGGGGGGGAGTGCACAGAATGAATAGAATGATCTTAGTTCTTACTTTCTGGCACCCTTCTTCCAAACTCTGCCATAATTGGTTATGTTAAATATTGCCTTATTTGGTTACACTAATGAAGAGGCACTACTTATCTATGCACACCTGTCTACTGAAATTGCCCTAAAGACTCATGCTGTCAACGCCTTCCATTAGTTTTGCAAACACGTTTGGGTGCTGCAGCTGTGAAATCAGCATGGCATCAAACCACATGTATTTATAAACAAACATGGCAGCCCTGGTAAAAAGCATACAAAAATATCGCTCAGTTCTAATGATTTTGGTATCGTATGTTCTGGGGCATGGTTGTGAGTGGCTGTGAAACCAGCACCTGATATACTTTGAGTTGTCTGTTAGTGTTCCAACAAACTTACTGCCATTTGAACAGGATGGTAGTTACGGATACCATGGTATTGATGGCATTGACAATGGGTTTCAGTGCAAGGCAGTGCCCTTACTGCTGCGCATGACAGAGTCTGGTGACGAGGTGCTAAAGGAAGAAGCTCTGGAGGCATTGTCGTTGCTAGGATACACTGCACCCGTGAAAGGTCGGGGAATCCGCATCCTTGCTCTGGACGGTGGAGGCACCAGGTAAGTTACTGGTAGTTTGCAGTGCTCGATGAAGGCAGCAGTAGTTATTGGTAGGTTGCAGACTGATGTGATGCAGCCTTGATGAAGGCAGCAGGTAAGTTATGGGTAGTTTGCAGACACTCCTCATGGTGATGTGATGTGTCCTGTTCCTAACTGTTGAACTGTGAGTTTGGCTGCTTCCTACTCTGGATGGTGGAGGCGTTTGGTAGTTTGCAGACACTTATACTAGATATATATAGGTATATGGTGCATCCTAACTCTGTATCATAGGGTCGATACAGTGGTTATTGGTAGTGTGTTCCTCTGAGGATGTGTGATTTGACTGATGTGCAGCAGACATTCACAGTGAAGAACTGTTATTAGATTGTGTTGACTGTGGTTATAGAGGGTTCTGGGCTGTTAGTCACTTGAGCATGGGCTAGTGATGTTAATGTTATCTGCCAGGCTACACTAGGCCCACTCCTGTGTCAGCTGAGTCCATGCAGGGATGCTGTTTGGAGTGTAGGATCATTAGAGTAAGGGGTCAGGGTCAGGGTGGGAGTAAAACAAGGTGATAGTAAGCTGCTGGAGTAAGCCAGTTGGGTTGTTGTAGATAAGGCTTATAAAGTTGCTTTTGTTAGGCCAGTAATGTTTATGGTGTAGACCTCATGGAGATAATTTGATGTGATGATGATATTATATACAGCTTTGATGTCAGTTGGATTTCTTGTATATAATATATATATATTTAAAAAAATTTATTATTGACTTTTCACCCCAATGTTTGCTTTTGTTGTTGTAATTTAATGTTGTTTTGTGATTGACATGAATGTGTGAGGAGTGTACTTGGCACCACAAAATGTTCATAGTGCAATTATACTGACACATGGCAAAGCTGTACTGCACTGCATTGTGTGTTGTGTGCTTGTTTCCAACACAGGTCTGATGTGAGGCTTGTCCTCTTGTTTCCAATAGAGGTCTAATGTGAGACTTGTGCTCTTGTTTCCAACACAGGTCTAATGTGTGACTTGTGCTCTTGTTTCCAACAGAGGTCTAATGTGTGACTTGTGCTCTTGTTTCCAATAGAGGTCTAATGTGTGACTTGTACTGTTGTTTCCAACATATGTCTAATGCGTGACTTGTACTGTTGTTTCCAGTAGAAGTCTAATGTGTGACTTGTACTGTTGTTTCCAACAGATGTCTTATGTGTGACTTGTACTGTTGTTTCCAACAAATGTCTAATGTGTGACTTGTCCTGTTGTTTCCAATAGAAGTCTAATGTGTGACTTGTACTGTTGTTTCCAACAAATGTCTAATGTGTGACTTGTACTGTTGTTTCCAATAGTCTGAATAGAAGTCTAATGTGTGACTTGTACTGTTGTTTCCAACAAATGTCTAATGTGTGACTTGTGCTGTTGTTTCCAATAGAAGTCTAATGTGTGACTTGTAGTTGTACTGTTGTTTCCAACAAATGTCTAATGTGTGACTTGTACTGTTGTTTCCAATAGAAGTCTAATGTGTGACTTGTACTGTTGTTTCCAACAAATGTCTAATGTGTGACTTGTACTGTTGTTTCCAATAGAAGTCTAATGTGTGACTTGTACTGTTGTTTCCAACAAATGTCTTATGTGTGACTTGTGCTGTTGTTTCCAACATAAGTCTTATTGTGACTTGTGCTCTTGTTTCCAACATAAGTCTTATTGTGACTTGTGCTCTTGTTTCCAGCAGAAGTCTTATGTGTGACTTGTACTCTTGTTTCCAACAGCAGTCTGCTGTATAGGTCTAATGTGTGACTTGTGCTTGTTTCCAACAGAAGTCTTATGTGTGACTTGTGCTTGTTTCCAACAGAAGTCTAATGTGTGACTTGTGCTTGTTTCCAACAGAAGTCTTATGTGTGACTTCTGTTGGAAACAAGCACAAGTCATACATTAGACTGCTATTGGAAACAAGAGTACAAGTCTTGTTTTTGTTACCAACAGAAGTCTTATGTGTGACTTGTACTCTTGTTTCAAACAGAAGTCTGATGTATATGTTTGATGTGTGACTTGTGCTGTTGTTTCCAACAGAGGTCTAATGTGTGACTTGTGCTCTTGTTTCCAACAGAGGTCTAATGTGTGACTTGTGCTCTTGTTTCCAACAGAGGTCTAATGTGTGACTTGTGCTCTTGTTTGCAATAGAGGTCTAATGTGTGACTTGTGCTCTTGTTTCCAACAGAGGTCTGATGTGTGACTTGTACTCTTGTTTCCAACAGAGGTCTGATGTGTGACTTGTGCTCTTGTTTGCAACAGAGGTCTAATGTGTGACTTGTGCTCTTGTTTGCAGCAGAGGTCTAATGTGTGACTTGTGCTCTTGTTTCCAACAGAGGTCTGATGTGTGACTTGTGCTCTTGTTTGCAACAGAGGTCTGATGTGTGACTTGTGCTCTTGTTTCCAACAGAGGTCTGATGTGTGACTTGTGCTCTTGTTTCCAACAGAGGTCTGATGTGTGACTTGTGCTCTTGTTTCCAACAGAGGTCTGATGTGTGACTTGTGCTCTTGTTTCCAACAGAGGTCTGATGTGTGACTTGTGCTCTTGTTTCCAACAGAGGTCTGATGTCTATTCAATGCCTGAAGAAGATGGAGGAGCTGAGCAATTGCAGGATCTATGAGATGTTTGACTTCGTGTGTGGAGTGAGCACTGGGGCGCTCATTGTAGCTATGGTGTGCTTGTACCGGCTACCGCTGGACGAATGCCATCGGCTCTACATGGACTTCAGTCGGCAGATGTTCAGTCGCAGCCGTGTCATTGGCACAGGGGGCCTGGTCTGGAACCACTCTTTCTATGACTCAAGCCAATGGGAGGAGATTTTGAAGTAAGTATGCATGTGTGTTTTTGTGTGCGTGTGTGCACAAATACTTGCTGGGTTGTTCACAGAAGAAAAAAACAATTTGCCCACATTGCACTTTGCAGTGCCTTTTTCTTTGAAGTGTTATGGGTTTTTTCCCCAACCTCTTGAAGTTGAGGAGACATACATTTAAGGTTTATCTGCCTGTTCTTGTGGTCCAAGATTTGTCCAAAATATATATAATATAAAATAATTTATAAAAAAACAAAAACTTTTTGCAACGAAGCCTGGTGCATCTTCATGAGCCAAAATATCGTGGACAGGGACTGGATTTTGGTATCTTCCAGGTGAAGGTCACAACGTGGGGGCAAACGTCAAAGGCTGCTTGACCTGCATTTTCTGAACTTTTAAAATGTTTGCAGCCAACTTAAAAATAATTTTAACAAATTGTATATAACGTATGTAAATATCTTCCTCAACAAGGAAAATCATGCTTTGTGCAGTTTACACAGGAGAATATATATTTAGAAGTATTGCTCTGGTCAAACATGTACCTTACCTGTTTGATCTATTTAGCACATTCTTGAAGGGATCTTGCAACTGGTTGCATCTGTATCAATACTGATTATTTTGTTTACTCTTTGTTGTTGTTGTTGTTGGTTGTTTAATTCATTGTTGTGTTTTTGTTTTCAGGGCTGAGATTGGCCACAAACAGATGATTGAATTTTCCCGTGATCCACTGGTACCGAAGGTAAGTACAGTATAGGCCCCACACCATAAATTAATTTTCAAGAAGGCCTTCTTCTTTGTGCTCAGTTGCCTGGAAATTCAAAAGAGGACCACACTTATGGAACAGTGTATTCATTGTTGAATGAAGGATATAGTCTTTTTTTACTTCTTCTGTGTATGAAAAATCTGTTCTATTTTTATGATTAGATTTTCTTTTGTCAGATACTGTTATCACTGTGATGCTGATACAGGAGGGTTTGAATTTTATACACACACCTGCACACACGCATGCACACATGCATGCATGCACACACACACACACACACACACACACACACACACACACACACACACACACACACACACACACACACACACACACACACAAAATACAATTTCTTGGTAGATTTCTGTACAGAGCCATTTCACAACAAGTGGTTTGCCTGTTTCCTTTTGTGTTTTTGATCTGTAATGTTCTGATAGAGTCATTATTATTAGGCTTTCATATCTGTCCATAAAACAGACAAATATACAGATGAAAGCAGCAGTCACAAGGCAGCAGAACAAAGGACAATGTGTGTGTGTGTGTGTGAGCCAGTTTGGCCTAGCACTAGCAGTGAGGCATTAGGCTGGTAAGCAGAAGGGCTTCAGCTCAATTTTGCTTCGGCTCTCCTCTCTCTTCAAAAAGGTTGTGGTTTATGGACACTGTCTTGTGACTTTGTCCCTCACAATTAATAAAACATTAAAATGGCTCTCGTCGCTGCCCATCTTAATGCAGAAGTAATTCTGGTGGTGACAGTGTAGTGATAGATCTATAATCTCCTTCTTTCCCCACCCCAACCCCCTTCTCCCTGTCCTTAATAAGCCTTATGGTTTCTGTGGACATTAAGTGCCATGTTTACTTACTGGGAAAAGTGATTTCAAGTCTGGCATCTGGACTACGTTGTGACAGGGATGTTGTACCCAGTCTTCACTTGGCTGCCATGGGTGTGTTTCAGATGATTGCAGTGTCCACCCTGATGAACACCCCGCGCTTGAAAAACTTTGTGTTTCGAAACTACAACCTCCCCCCCAGCACATACTCACAGTACCCTGGTAGCTGCATCCATGAGCTGTGGGAGGTCATCCGCGCTTCATCCGCGGCCCCAGGGTACTACGAAGACTTTCCTCTGGGAGACTACGTGCACTCTGTAAGTGAGGACTGTAGTAAATAAATAATAACAATGAAGTATTTCTAAAGCATGAAGCTGTAACAATAAAATAGACCTTGGTGTGCTGCAGAGAAATCAGATTTAAACACCCGCATGAAGACACCACAAGTGGAAAGTGGTGTTAAAACTGTCAAAGTCTGTGCAGAATCTCATGATTGAAAGGTTGCAGGTTCAAATCCCGGCAAGAGCGGTGGGAAAATTTTCTTCTCCAGGGTCAACTTTCTGTGTTGACTCTTTTTTTTTGGGTATCTGTTCCACCCCCGTGTTACTGCAGTAGCACGTAAAAGATCCCAGTCATTCTGCCAGAAGTGCAGGTGGCAGGTTGCAGCTAAACATGCATACACCTTACGTATGTGGCTTTGCATGAGGCAACATGGTGCATGGTTGTATGGTGTACACAGAATGCACTGAGACGGCAGCAGTTTCATGTGGCACCAGCCATGCCAGCGCTGTAACTTCACCACTTTAGTGGATATTCAGAAATGCTCTATGAAAAAGTTAGTCACTCATGTACTGAGAATCACATGCGAGTGCATGCTCAAGAATCACATGTCCAAGAGTGGAGAATAGCGCAATATAAAAGTGATCATCATCATCAGAATCTGCATCCTTTGGATGAAGGCCTCCTGTTTTTCATGTTGGACTCCAGAGTTCGGTGGATTATGGATCACCCAAATAACCCAGCATGCAATAAAAGTGTCTAGAGTCTTCAAAAGGCTGACGTCGGACACTAAACAGAAGAAGAAGACCATTTGCTTTCCTTGTTTTTAATGTGAAAAGTGTTTATCTCGTTGACAGGATGGAGGTCTTTCCACCAACAACCCCACGGCGCTGGCTGTTCACGAGAGCCGCTTACTGTGGCCCTATGAGACCATCCAGTGTGTGGTTTCCCTGGGGACCGGCCGTTATGAACCCTCTGTGGAGCTGACCGGCTGTAGCAAGGTGTCGCTGAAAGAGAAGGTGTCCAAGATTGTCGACAGTGCCACTGACACTGAAGGTGAGAAAAGGGAGGAGGTGTGGGTGGGGCATAATTTATATGAGTGTGTGTGTGTGTGTGTGTGCGTCTGTGCATGCGTTCCTGTGAGCATGCATGCATGTGTGTGAGTGTGTATACGTGTGCGCATGTGCGTGAGTGTGTGTGTGTGTGTGTCCTTTCCCTCAGTCTTTTGTACTTATTGATTATGATCCATTTATGTCAAACTCCAGCATGAAATCTGGGCAAAGCTTGATTTTTTTCTTGACACTAGCAGCTGATCCAGTTCCGTTTGCTTACATCTGTTTTTCTTTTCCAGGGGTGCACATCATGATGATGGACCTGATGCCTCCAGGCACGTACTTCCGTTTCAACCCCTACCTGTCTGATGACCTTCAGCTGGACGAGATCCGCCAGGACCGGCTGGACGGCATGCTCCGAGACACCAGCATGTACCTCCGCAAGAATGAGCGCAAGATGCAGAAAGCCGTCGAGACCCTGAAGCAGGGGCGCCTGGCTCACCAGCATGCCATGGACTGGGTCAAGTTCAAGGCTGACTGCCTCGTGTAGCTTTGTGTGATCCACACTGTACGCCAGTGACTGCGCGTGGCATTCGCAGAGTCACGGTGAAGGCCTGCACTGTCTTGCTGGTTCCATTGGCTACCCTCTCACACCCCTTACGTTTGATCCTGCCGGAGGCTTGCAGATTCCATCGGCTACCCTCTCGCACCCTTTACTCATCATCCTCGCAGCCCCAGTAAAAGCTTGCACTGTCATGCAGGTTCCATCAGCTACCTTCTCACACCCTTTATGCATCAGCTGATGAAGGCGCCTGCACCATCATGCAGGTTCCATCAGCTACCTTCTCACACTGCTTACGCTTCATCTGCTAACCGAGTTTGAAGGCTGAAACCTTTCTTTGGTGGTTCAGCATCTGCATACTAATGACCACGCTATGCCTAGCTGTGTGCTGATGTAGCCGAAGACTGACACACCCATGTAGGTTCTAGTGTCTACATGCTTACGACCAAAATATGCATTATCTGCTGATGGAGCTGAAGACCTCAATGCCCTTGTGTTGGTTCCAAAGTCTCTGTGCTTGCAATCGTATGCATCACCCCCCGTGTTGATATCGCGGGCGTCATCCAGTGATGTTGAAAACTGAAAGCTTGCAGCAAAGTTGAACTTCATCACCATGCTGCATCTAGCTGGCTGACGGTAAAAACTACAAACCCAAAACTTGTCTGCAGATTGAACCGCTGGTGTGCTTGCCGCAGTACCAGACACTGGTTTAGCTGAGGTCTGCGGCACCAACAGAGTTGTGGAGCTGGGAGTCAGAAGGGTTGCTGCCAGAGTTTGCGCTGGTGGACATAGGGCAAAGTCTTTTGCCCCGTTCACCATGGCGCCAGCTCCTGCTGAGCCTTGATGCCGTGATGTACGAGATGGTGTTGGTGTCCAGTGACATTGGGTAGACCAGTGTGGGAAAGAGGCAGCGGCAGTCGGGCTGATTTTAGTCGCAGATAAATATTGGTCTCTGTATAGTTCTGAAGTAAAACTCCTTGAATTTTTGTCCGTCTCTTTTGACTGTCTTGTGGAAGAGTAATCACTGAATGAAAAGAGAGTATGCGTTACCGTTTAAAAAAAATTAAATTTTAATTTAATGTGTTGCTGTTGTGTTTCATAATGTAGAGTATGTATCTGCTTATGTAAAGTGACTGTATGTATGTGAAGTGTACGTATTTTGTTGTAAAGTAAAACAGTTTGTTGCTCTAAATAGCTTTACTTATTTATATTTTATGTCACGGAAAAAGAATTGAGAACTTCTTGAGGTTCAGATAAGACTTACACAGAAGACAGATATAAAATAAAATTAAAAATATCATAAAGAAGTGAAGAAGATTTTTGTTTTTGTTTTTTTGTTTTTTTGTTGCTCATTTAGCATTAGTTCTGTTGCCTGCTGTGTTGGGAGAATGCAGTTCTTCCTTTTTATGGCTGTTAGAAGAACAATAGAGGAATCAAGGTGTGATTGCTGCTTCACTTTCCCTTGCAAAAGCTGTGTGGGGTTTGCTGTTTGTTTGCACTTCATCTTTCCTCCTGTAATCTCTGTGAGATTCCCGTGTAGGACAAAGTTTGTATCCGCTCATTATCTGTGAGATGCCCTTGTAGGACAAAGTTTGTATCTGCTCATTATCTGTGAGATGCCCTTGTAGGACAAAGTTTGTATCCGCTCATTATCTGTGAGATGCCCTTGTAGGACAAAGTTTGTATCCGCTCATTATCTGTGAGATGCCCTTGTAGGACAAAGTTTGTATCCGCTCATTATCTGTGAGATGCCCTTGTAGGACAAAGTTTGTATCCGCTCATTATCTGTGAGATGCCCTTGCAGGACAAAGTTTGTATCCACTCATTATCTGTGAGATGCCCTTGTAGGACAAAGTTTGTATCTGGTCATTGTACACTTTAGTACTGTATTAGGACAAAACAAACCAACAAATAAAGCAAACTGAATGTTGTTGTTTTTATGCAAAGAAAATGCAACATTATTGTTTCAGCCCTTGGTGTTCATTATATTGTGGAGGGTGATTGTCTGGCTTGTTCTTGTCAATGGATATCTCCAGGTTTTGCCTTGTGTCACTGCCTGATATTATGGTGACTAGTAAGTAAGTAAGTTGGTGTTTTACGCCCAGTCAACCGGTGCTGAGGCTGAAGCAGAGAGAGGTTCCACTCTGAGCCCCAGGCCCCAGTGGCTGAAGCATAGAGGTTCCATGCTGAACCCCAGGCCCCACTGGTTGAAGCACAGAGGTTCCACTAAGCCCCACTGGTTGAAGCACAGAAGTTCCATGCTGAACCCCGAGCCCCACTGGTTGAAGCACAGAGGTTCCACTAAGCCCCACTGGTTGAAGCACAGAAGTTCCATGCTGAACCCCAAGCCCCACTGGTTAAAGCACAGAGGTTCTATACTGAACCCCAAGCCCCACTAGTTGAAGCACGGAAAGTTCCATGCTGAACCCCAAGCCCCACTGGTTGAACCATAGAGAAGTTCCATGCTGAACCCCAAGCCCCACTGGTTAAAGCACAGAGGTTCCATACTGAACCCCAAGCCCCACTGGTTGAACCATAGAGAAGTTCCATACTGAACCCCAAGCCCCACTGGTTGAACCATAGAGAAGTTCCATGCTGAACCCCAAGCCCCACTGGTTGAACCATAGAGAAGTTCCATGCTGAACCCCAAGCCCCACTGGTTGAACCATAGAGAAGTTCCATGCTGAACCCCAAGCCCCACTGGTTGAAGCACAGAGGTCCCACGCTGAACCCCAATCCCCACCCGCATGATTACATTCCCACAAGCTTTCAATCTGACCACCAGGTGGTGCTGTTTGTGGCCAATTCCTGCATTTAGATGAATGCTGTTTGCCTGGCTTGATGGCAGCTAATATCTCTTGTCATTCTAGTCATCAGCGATTGTGTGCCATTACTGATCAAGTAGTTTTTCTCAGGATCCACCAGTGTCTCAGTTGTTAATGTTATGCTTTAGTGTGGGGGCTGCTCTGTGGGTTGTTTGTGTGGAATACTGTTTGTAACATTCTGTTTCACTGAAGCTGCTGGGGGCAAGTGACTGCCAAGAATCCTCCACAGTGGTTTTCATTCTATGATGACGGGTGACTGGTTAGATAATAGATCCAGTTAAGTGTATTGAGCTCACTTGATGGAGAACAGCAGTAAAAAAAAATATTAAAAGAAAAATATATGCATTATTAAGTTCAGTTCACAAGGCCATACACAGGTATATATGTCACTTGTCGGTGAAGATGGACAAATGTCTGAAATGAATTTGAAGTAGTTTCAAAAGTGATAATATGGACAGTAAACAATTCTGACAATGGATTTTCTCATGGATTAGCATATAACAGTAAACTTTCTGTACATAGTGCCAAAGCAGGCATACCCGAGACTTTCTGACTGTGGCAAACTGTACGCTCCTGTTTCTTACGTCATGCAAGGTAAAGATAAGCCGCCCAAAGCCATTGTACTTTGTAGGCTCTGTTTTTCATTCTCCTGAAAATGTGTGTGTTGATTCTTGCGTGTTATGTGTTGGTTCTGCTGAACTGCTGCTGTTTTGCGAGAAAGAATGTGACCGTCAGTTGTGAAGTCTAAGCGTATTTTCACAAGGGGTTCCGTGCTGAGCTCTAAGCCCTGCCTCTTTTCTCACAAGCTTTCAAACTGAGCACTGCTCACTGTGTTTGGTGGTGGAATTCACACTGATTTGAGGCTGATATGGCATTAAAACATTGTAAACTTCCTCATTTGAGTACAGCTGAAATGTTTTGCTCAGTGACTGCGTGCCAGTACTTACAATGGAGGGTTTTTTGACTTTTTTTATTCAACCAGCCTTTCGCTCTGTTGTTATGCTTTGGCTTGTGAGAAAAACATAGGGGCAGTCTTCAGGTTTTTCATGTGGAGTATTAATTATGATGTTGTGATTGGCTGAATTGCTTGAGTGATTGGCAGCACAGAACCCCACGTTGATACATGGCTTAGCAGCCAGCAGCAAGACACCTGGTACCCAGCTGAAGTCTAAAAGAACCTGACTTTTTTCCAAATGCATGCAGTGGCATGGAGTATTAATTGTGATGTTGTGATTGGCTGAATGGCTTGGGTGATTGGCAGCACAAAACCCCATGTTGATACACAGTAGCTTAGCAGCCATCAACGGGACACCTGGTACCTAGCTGAAGTCTTTAAAAAAAAAAGATTTTTTTTTTTTTTTTTTGCAGATGCATGCACTGGCATGGAGTATTAATTGTGATGTTCTGATTGGCTGAATTACTTGGGTGATTGGCAGCACAGAACCCTATGTTGATACATGGCTTAGCAGCAAGAAGCCAGCCACCCAGTATCTAGCTGAAGTCTACAGACCCTCAGTTTCCTTGCAAATGCATGCAATAGTATTCCAGTGTGTTGGGTGCTGACTTCATTTCCATACCTACCACAGTGCCGGTCAAAGTGTGATGGAGACCAAATCCAGACATCAGTATAATGGTTTTAGGACATTTATTTACTCATTTTTTTTCTATACCTGTCACAATGCAGGTCAAGGCTTGATGGTGACAAAATTCAGACGTCAGCATAATGGCTTTAGAAGATTTATTGACTCAAATCTTTTGTAATGAAAATTAAACTGTTACCATACTAAAAAAAATTTTTTTTTGCTTTGTACTGATGTAGCTGTTAAATGCTGTTAAAAAGAATGCTTGCAAGGCTTGTCAAAGCAATTATTCACTTACTCCAGGCAGTGGCTAGCTCTGAAGGATTTTAGAAAATGAATTTGAATGGACTAGAAAGGCAGACCTAACAGGTGGCATTCTGGACTCAGCAGATGAAACCGTAGATAACTGGCTTCTCTGCAGAGGAGAAGGGATTTCTGCATCCATGGTTCCCCACCATCGGTATGCATGTATGTATGTATGCATATTTATAAGGACATGTCCCTGAAAGTAGACATTTGATGCCAATACTAAATAACATGCGTGGATAAACACACATATATGCATGTACACGCATGCGCACACACACACACACACACAGTGTGTGATAACAATACATTCATTGGCAGCTTTGCTCTAGCCACATTGAACTGGGAATTATGCATTGTACTAAGTTGGCTTGCTGGCCTGCGGGACATATTCCTTCCCTGGTTTTTCTGTTCAATGCTTGAGTGTTGTTGTATATATGCACAGTACTTGTTCACTGTATCAGTCTTTATGATTGTTTCTTTGTATTTGTGATAATTGTTTCTTTGTATTTGTGATACTGTACAGTGCTGTGAGCGTGTTGATTTTTTCACAGGGTGTAGCGCTAAAAAGTTTGATTATTGTCATTATAAGAGTGAATCAACATGCAGCAATAGAAACTACAACTGAGCAGCAGAGTAGTTCTGGGGCAGACATGTTAATAGAAGAGTCTTGCAAAGCCGGCAAGGGGAAATGTTCGGTGATGTTGAAGTGTTGCTTTACAACCACAGAAACTGTAGGCGTCTTAGGGACGGGAGCCCAGGATGGACACCTCGACTTTCACACAGCTCCTGAGCTCTGAAATGTTTGCACACATTCTTTGTTTTTATGCCAACTTCCAGCTTCCACCTTTGCTTGCAGTCCTGTTTATGTTGGTGTGTCGGGTACAACTATATCATTTAATACTAATAATAATGGCATACTTATTCAGCACCTTCCCTACAGCCCCGGGTGTTCTACAGTGAAAAGCAACATCCATGTAGGCCACATAATGCAGATATCATTTGAAACACGTATTTGCACATCGCATACTTGGAGGGAGGTTTCGGGTATAAAAGAACATGTCATGATCACAGATGAAAGGACAAGTCTGGCACAGAATTTCCGTATCTGGATGACATGAAATGTTGTTTTGAATGTTTTAGGCCTGTGTTTTATGTGCTGTATGCTTGCCAGTTAACTTGTCTACAGGTTCCAGTTGGGCTATGTATGAACATCTGCAATGTAAATTTATATGCAGGCAAGATGTTATTTCTGCACATTAGGTCAGCATGACAGCATAACATATGCAATGTAGCTGAAGTTTACCTGATGTAAATGTGTGACATTCTCATATTTTATGCATGTATTTCGATTATGACTGGTGCTCTTGTGTGAAATGTGTAAAAACTTGTCTGTGATAACCTGTATGTATGTGTGTGTGTGTGTTTTGTGCATGCATGTGCGTGTGTGTGTGTGTGGGAGGGGGCGTGTGTGTTTTTGACTTGTCAAGCTGACAGTGTCTTGCACAAACTAGCGTTTTACTCACAATCTAATATACAGCTCTTGCTTTGTTTATCGTATGAGGATGCAGTCACACTGCTTGCTTGGCAAGCCTGTAGAATCCAGTGTGAGGTCTGCAGTTATAATTTACCATTCTCAGCACAAAGGTCTTCAAATGGCATTCTGCAAAAATAGTTTGCTTGTTCCTTGTTTGGGTTGTTACCGTTTGTAATCTTGTGGTGGATTTTTCTGCTTGTGTTGTAGATGCTATTGTGGGTGTGTCTGTTTGTTTGCTGCAGTTTTATGCACAACTCTGTTTTCCATCCAAGGAGTTGATCTGAAGTGTTTAGAGAAAATTCACTGACACAAAACTATGTGCAATTTTGATGTGTCTGATTATGTCCCAGTAAACTGTTTAAGTATGCTGTTTTGTGATTTGTGATCTTTGCTTCTTTTTTTCTTTTTTTAATATGGTGTTACATGCTGTATTCACTATTGATGTCACTGATGTCAAACTGGGTGAGAACATGCATGCATGAATGCTCTCATGCACGCATACACACTTTCTTTCAACAAACTAGGAAACATGCAGTTAGAAGAATATATATGTTGATTTATTATGACTGTAAGGAAATGTAGCCAGCAAGAAGCTTCAGAACTCTTACAGAGGGTTGATAAGCAGGTGAACATACGCTGTGTCAGTAACTGAGAAAGTGAACTAGGTTAGTAAACAAACACTGGATCAAGAAAGAGAGAAAATAGATCAACAACTGAGAAAGTGAACATGCACTGGGCCGGTGACCGAAAAAATAAACATACACTGGGCCAATGACTGGAAAAAATGAACATACACTTGGCCAATGACTGAGAAAGTGAACATACACTGGGCCAATGACTGAGAAAGTGAACATACACTGCGCCAATGACTGAGAAAGTAAACATGCAAGGCCTATAACAGAGAAAGTGAACATATGCTGGGACAATTACTGAAAAAATGAACAGATCAATAAATGAAAAGAGAACAAATACAAGACCATAAAAATCACAGCTGATGTATTTACAGTCATCAACAACAGCAACAAAGAGAAAGGCACTCTGGCAAGTTTGTTGAGAATGTTCCAGACAATGTGTTTTATAATGATACAACACACACACTCACGCACCACTATGGTTGATAATCAAAAACATTCTGTAAAAAGTGACAGTCACTCATTCAGAATTGCATTCGACAAGAGTGCAGTAAGTCTGGTTGACAGAGGAGGATAGCACTATATAAAAGCAATCAACAACACACACACAAAATTAGGAACATGTACAAAATATTTTCATTGATTGCAATTCACTTGTCTGACAGACACACAATGATATATTACGATCATTCCAATACGCTTGGGGGGGGGGGGGGAGGGGAGGCATGATGCTCTGTAAATATGTAATACGCAAGTGCATTTATCAGCAAATCAATGCTAAATGCTTCTATCACTGACAAGGTTCTGCCAAGAACACCCTCAGAAAAGTCACACACACACACACACACACACACACACACACACACACACACACACACACAAAAAGAGGACCCCTCCATCCAACTCCAGATCATATCAATGATTACATACAGCATACATACAAGTATCCAACAGAAGAAGAAAAGTCTGCTGACAATGCTCTTGAATGCTGATTGCATGCAAGCTGCCAGAACTGAAAGTAAAACTGAACAGTCATTCTAATGCACAGATCTAAGGAAGAAGAAAACAAACAAACACCAGAACCATATAAAATGAGGGGGAAAAAAGAGAGAAATACACGAAAGGAACATCAAACAAATTTTGATTGTCAGCAACCATGAGATTTCCTGAAAGGACAGAAAAATCTGACCAGACTGCAGTGAAGTTAACAAGGTACGTGTATATCATCACCATTTGCCATATTCTGGAACTCTTGTATTTTGCTTTGAAACAAACCAGATGATGAAAAAATAACACTCAAGCTAAACAAAGTGAAGTGACACTTGTTTGATGAACAGCTTGCTGGAAAAAAAGTTTTCATGGCACTTGAGTAAGATACACAAGGAAGCATATTTTTAATCCAGTACTTAAGGAAAACATTAACTGAATTTCATGCAAAAGTAAAAAGCCTAAAACACTTGTTTTCCACAAGGTCCATGTGGATGACAAGTCTGTCTGCTGTTGCAAGTGTACTGTGGAACATATATGTGTCAATAAATCAACAGTTCTGAATAGATTAATATCACATCATGTACGCCAAGGTGTTTTATATTATCATTTTGATTTTGACAACACTGCAGTTAAAATCTTTGAAACATAAATGAGAAAATGTTCCTCCTTTTAACATGCAAAAAATATTAAAGACTTGATTTCAACCCATGATGCATGATTTTCATAATAATTGCACCATTGCCATACATAATAACTTCAACAGACTTAATACTGAAGAAAATGTCCAGAAAGATGGAAGTAGTCACCTTTTGTAGCTCTAAAAAATCATTTTACTTGGGTATGTAGTAGTTTGCCTTTACAAATGGCATCTTTGTCACCTCTGCATCATACAATTTCTTTCTGACCTCTAACTTGACAGCAGTGCCATTCTTGCCAAAGTCTCTTTCTACGTAGCCCATGGCAACATTCATCTTCAAGGATGGTGAAGGACAGCCACTTGTAACCTTGCCAATGACCTTATTTCCATCAGCATCATAGATGTTGGCACCTCCTGCAAAAACAACATGCAAAAACAACAAAAAACACATGGATATGAACAAACTCCCCACAAAATTATAACAAAGAGAACAGAGCACTCACAAACTGCCAGCACATAATTACAAAAAAATGTTGCATTAAAACTAAGTCAGACTGTGTTATGATGCTGTCTCTTTTTATGTCTATTCTTACAAGAGGACTATGGTTATGCTTAAGAATGTGCTGTAATTACAACTACTGTCATAGCCCATCAGAAAAGTGTTTAAAAAACCCTGCTTAATGCAGACTGATTCAAATATCTGTGTTGTGTGCTTTGTTAAGATGCACTTACTCTGTTTTGATATATTTGTCGTAAGGGAGTTCCCACTATATTTCTGATGTATTTGTCTCAATGGAGTTCCCAGAAGAAGAAAATAATGGAAACACACTACAAATAACAAAAAAGAACACTACATAAAAATAAAGAAAGGAATGGTGTTATTTTTTTTAAAGACCTGAAAGTGGACGTACCTCTGGCAGGAGGTCCTTTGGACAAAAACCCCACTCTGCGTTGTGCTGGTTTGTTGGAGATCTGATCCAGGATGATCTTGGCTCCTGGAAAGTCTGCTCTGGCTCGCCTGGACTTTGCTGCAAAGGGGATCACACTGAGTGACTCACTATCATTCTGCTGCATCTTCTGGACTTTGCTGCAAAGGGGATCACACTGAGTGACTCACGATTGTTCTGCTGCAGCTTCTGGACTTTGCTGCAAAGGGGATCACACTGAGTGACTCACGATTGTTCTGCTGCAGCTTCTGGACTTTGCTGCAAAGGGGATCACACTGAGTGACTCACAATTGTTCTGCTGCAGCTTCTGGACTTTGCTGCAAAGGGGATCACACTGAGTGATGGATGTCATTACAACTCACTACTACATAGCTGTCAGCTCCTTTTGGGAGTAAACCTCAGTTTACAGTTTGTGAACCTGTATTTCCCTTATGCAGGCCTGGGTCTTTTGTTTTCTGCTGGTGGCAGTGGCATTTTGAATTCCAACTGGCACGTGTGGCAATGGAAGGAAGAAGCAATGTTGTGTGAAATTCACATGTGTGACTTCAAATCTCACTTCCAACAAGATTTCTTAGCCTAGTGCAACAGGCCAGTTAGTGTGCATTTGGTGATGGCGCGTGTTGGCAGCTTGTTTGGCAGTGTTTCAATCTTTTGGCTCAGTTTAAAACAACAAAATCTCATGAAAATTATGTTTTCCTGGATCCATTTTCCAATATGGCCATATCCCGCACACATAATGAAAAAACTGTATTTTATACCAGTAAACTGTATGGGTTGACGGGTACACTACCATTCTGCCGCATCAATCTGGTCTGCCCTGAATGAAGCGAGAGTATGGTCACCAAGACCTCTTGCTTCATTCTTCACAATTCTTGTGCATCAACACGGACTGTCCTGAATGTTGATGGCGCCTACTGTTTCTTCATTCATAATTGACATGGACTGCCCTGAATGTAGATGGTGCCTACTGTTTCTTCATTCATAATCAACATGGACTGCCCTGAATGTAGATGATGCCTACTGTTTCTTCATTCATAATCAACATGGACTGCCCTGAATGTAGATGGTGCCCACTGTTTCTTCATTCATAATCAACATGGACTGCCCTGAATGTAGATGATGCCTACTGTTTCTTCATTCATAATCAACATGGACTGCCCTCAATGCAAAAGCATGACACTGACTCCAACACCTACTGAATTTTCATCCATAGGTCTAACACATCAGCATAGACTGTCCTGAAAGTGCATTTTTACATTCTGCGAGCATGTAAAAAGCACTTTCAGGGCATGACTGCTTGCTCACACATACACCACACGCTATCTCTCTCTCTCTCTCTTTTGTCCTCTTAATGTCACAACATGAGCTGATATTTGTCAGCCCGTAAACATGGTGTAGCAAAAAACAAACGAAAAAGACTTTTTAACGTACTGCCACATGAAGAACATTGCAACTCACCCACAAGCCAGGTAAGTGAGGCTTCTACAGGTGTTGTGCTTTCATCAATGTCGTTTCCATACAGACAGAGCCCTGCTTCCAGGCGCAAACTGTCCCGTGCACCAAGTCCAATCATCTTGACATCAGCGTCTTGTGACGACAACAGCTTTTCCAGAACACCCACTATTTCACTCTGTGGCACAGAGATCTGGGCAGAAAGAATAAAACAAAGTTGCCATGACAGTTTCTGTTTGGTGAAATGCACAGGGCATGAGATGAACTCAGAGCCTGGGCTCCACTTCCAAGTACCAGATCAGTTCAAATGTTCAGCATGGTCTCAACACCAAGTTAAAGGAGACCCGATAACTTTGTGAAAGATCTTCAAAAAATATGTTTTCAATTTGTTTGGAATGGAAAAAAGACAGAATTGCCAGAAAGACAACAATAAAAGATGTAAAAAGTGGAGGTCTAAATATTCCAGATATTAAAACGTATATTCTAGCTCTAAAACTCACATGGATAAAAAAGTTAAAGATATCAAACCAAAAATGGAGAAATATTCCGATGGAGTTGTATCCATTTCTTCATCAATTAGAGTGCTACGGCCCCTGCTTTTTCAACCAAACTGTCAAAAATAATTCCTTCTGGGCAGACGTCTTCAAAGCTTATGGAATTTTCTGTAGTAAAGTGAAACCAAACTCGACATCTCAACTTCTTTCTGAACCTGTTTTCTATAACAAGAATATGATAATCGGAAACAAGATGATCAAATACACACAGTGGGTTGACAATGGAGTGTACTGTATCGCTCATTTTATAAAAGAAAATGGGCGGTTTTGCACTCTTGCAGAATTTAATACAAAGTCTGGCATGACGGTTGATTTCTTGACTTTTAATAGTTGCACCAGTTCAATAAAACAGTATATCAAGAAGTCTACGATACTTATTAGTAATAATATGGCAGATGAGGTAAATATCTCGCTGAGTACAATCTACTCTGCACCAAAGGGTGCAAGGCTCTATTACAACATTCTTGTAAACGACAACTGTATGCCAAATTGTTGCCTGAAATGGAGTGAAAAACTGAAGTCAAATATTTCTTGGAATACAGTTTTCATAAAAGTACAAAAAATTAAAGATGTAAAACTTAAATGGTTACAAATGCGCATTATACATAGAATAATAGCTACTAATATAGTATTAAACAAAATGGGAGTCACTGCTAACACTCAGTGTGGCTTCTGCAATGACAAAAAAGATAGCATTGAACATATGTTTTGGAAATGTGCTTATATCAGACGTTTTTGGACTTCGCTGGAAACAATATTGAAAGAAAAATGTGAGACAGCGTTAAATGTAAAATTTACACAAAATCTTGTATTGTTTGGAACAGAAATAGACATCAAAACTGACACTGTCTTTGACTTAGTGATACTTCAAGCTAAGCAATTTATATACAAATGCAAACTCGACAAGTGCTTGCCAACTCTCTCCTGCTTCCTTCAACAACTGATGCTGAAACACAAAATAGATGAATACAATGCAAAGATCAGCGGCGAACTGCCCACCTTTATCGTGAACTGGCTCTGTTACAAGCCTATTTTGAAAACAGAAAACGGATAACCTCAGGGCATGTGTACTTATTTTAGATTTAGAATATATGCACATATGTGACAGGCAGTCAATCACGCTTTGTGCAAGGCAAATATCTGTCTATGAAGTACTTTGTCCAACTCTTTGTCTGTATGGATGTATCTTTTTTGTCTATTATGTATGTATAACATTAGCATGTATATTTGTATATGTGTGTTATCCACTGTCGGAACGGGTGCACTGATATGTTGTATTATTGTGTCATATTTGTTATACTGAATAAAAAAAGTAAAAAAAAAAAAGTTAAAGGAGACCCAAAGCAAAAGAGCAAGTTGGTCTGAAAAGATGGAAAATGTGCAAATATTTCCATTTGGGGGTTTCAGGTATTTTTTCTATCCATTACGTGCAACAGGAGTAAGCAAGTAAGTAACCTGGTGTTTTATACCCAGTCAACCATTACAGTTTGTGCAACAGGGATACTCTTTTGCTTTGAATTTAAACTCCTACTGGCACAGTCATCTTGGTTTATTCTTTATCAACAACAACAACAACAAAAAAGCAGAAAAAGGATAGCTTGCATGCACATCTGCCACATAAGTTCATGATGTCACAGACTTCATCAAAATCACAGAGCTCACGTCCATGTGGCTGTTAACAAACGAGACCATAAATCAACTGAAAAACTACTGTGTGTTTTTATTCAATTCTGATCAACAGGACCCTGATGCTTTTGTGCTCAAATACCCTTGTGACTCTTTAAGAATAATAATAATAGATAATGTTTGTATAGTGCTATTCCCTGGTGTACACAAACTTACTGCACTTTATAACATTCTCCAACATTTTCTAAGTGAGAAAATTATTTTAAAAATACAGCACACACCTCCACTCCATCCTCTCCTGTGTACCCACAGCGTGTCACACGGCAGTCCTGTACACCACACACACTTCCAAGCCGTGTTGTCATGAACGGAAGTGCTGAAAGGTCAAAGCTGACCAATGGCTGAAGTACTTTTGTCATCAAGGGGCCTGAATAAAAGACAGGTACCATGCATGTAAGAATAATTAAAGTAGTCATAAAACACAAAATCTTGTCCATAGAGACTATTCTAAGTGCACACACACACACACACACACACACACACACACACACACACACACGAGCATCCTGACTATACAAACCTTAATTTACACATTTTTTGACAAGCAGCTGGTGAAACAGAAATGATTCTGTTGTGAGTGGCTTTGCAGTACAAATGTTGTTCAAAGTACTTAGAAGTGAAACTGACACTCCCATACTGGACAGCAAGTTCTGCTGTCACTTCCTAACTTCATTTAGGTGTTTGGCTACAAACAAGTAATGCCGACAACAATAAAGTAAAAATGTACCACCAGGCTAAATAATCTTTGATTCATCATTTTATTTCATGGGTTTAATGTTTTACAGAACTACTGACGTTTAATGTACCTGTCAAACACAGCATACAATGTAAGCAGATCTTAAATTTAAAGCCTAGTGTATCAACACACAAGGGAGTTAATTAGCGCCTGAAAGATGTCACACAACAACAAAGACCTGAGTCACCTACAGTAAGTCTAACCTGGCATGCAAGTAAATACATGGTACATAAACTCCACCAGAAGTACATCCTCTTATCTACTGTATCAATGTCACCTGCCCCCAGATATGTATGCTGTCTGATGTGAAAGTGCTTACAACAACAATCTTTATTCTACTGATGAAAAACAAAAACAAAAAACTTTCAATTTCATGCAGAAGCTTATAGTTATACACAGTGGAAAGTTGACAAATTCTAACCAGCCTTTTCCCAAGAAAGTCAAAATCCTATTCTCAGTTCCTTTCAAGTCCCCCTCTGCACCCCCCACCCCCAAGAAGAAATCACACCCATGTCTATGTATTTTCTCAAAATTACCTTGGACAGCAATAAGTGCATTTGTGTTTTGTTCCAATTTCACATCTCGACCAGCCTGCTGAAACTTCTTCTCTGCTGCCTGAAAGTAAAAGGAACACAGCAAAGCTAAAGCCCGTTCTTAACTGGACGAATGTTTGTTCGCCCGAACATACTTCAGACACTTCGACGAACTATGATTCGTTTCTTAATTGAACATTTAGTTCGCCGAATATGGTTCGGACAGTCCAGACTTTACTTCATTCTCAACTGACTTGTAATGAGATGCAAGCTTCGGCCCGAACTTGCGGCAGACGCGCAGCAGACAGCATGATCGAAAATGTAGGCTAAAGTCAAGTCAGTCAAGTCAGTATACTTTAATCATCCCTCACAGGGTAATTCAACTAACTACTATCTCATTCTGGGTTCTCCGAGACAAGGCTGCGCCTTCCACAAGTCAACAAATAAAAAAAATCCCTTCGAAGCGAGTGAAAAACCTAGCGACACCGTCATCCATTTTTATTTTTGTTTTTTCTCCATTTACAGGAGAGCTCTGCTCTCAGCCAATCAGAGGCAATGATCGTCCAATAGGGCGAATGTTCCCAGAACATGTTGAGCGAAGGTTTTTGGACCCCAAATATAGCTTGGACGAATACTTCCAACTAGGTTCGCGAAGAAAAGTTGGCCCAATTAAGAACCAACTAGCTTCGCCGAATACTTCCAACTAGGTTCGCGAAGAAACATTCGCCCAATTAAGAACGGGCTTAAGAAAACTTACCTTGTGCCTTTTTACTTTAACTCCAAAATGCGGGAAAAAAAGAGAAGAAAAAAAAGGCAACATCTGCACGCAAGCTTCAATGTCATCAAATACATCACTGACCATATGATCAGATTCCCTCAGTTTTCTGAATTTTGGAATGATGCTCTAAGCTGGGATTTTGTGATTGTGTGTCAGAATGAGTGGTTGGAAGTGAAAGGCTTCATACCATTTTTGCTATGGGGATAAAGAAGCTATGCTCTCTGGATTTCACATTTGCCACTATGGTGGTCCCATAATTATTTATATCTAGTGACTGGCACTTACCAGCAACTTAAAAAAAGAAACCTGTAGCGAAAACTGACTACATATAAAACAAAAAATAAAAAAAAATAAAAGGCTAGAAAGAATGCTTCAAAAATGTTTTATTCAACTAGAAAGCTAAGTCATTTAATTTTTGTCATCATTTGTTTGTAGAATAAGTGTGCTTGTTGCTTAAACAAGAGGTCCGCCCCCAGAAAATGTGCATGCTTTGTACTGCTGCTTAAAAAAAAGCATTCTTCTTCACCGTTTGTGTTTTGATCTTCTTAACACCTACTTATCCAGTCCTTGTGGACAGGAAGACGCTTACCTCCATGTTGGTCCAATCTTTGTCAATGCATCCAGCATTGGACACAACATACAGAAAGCCTTGGTCTGTGCTGGACACTATCAGGTCATCAAGGATTCCTCCCTTCTCATTGGTGAAGACAGTGAGTGTCCCTGTGTTGTCCTTCAGCCCTGCGATGTCTCCTACCACCAACTCCTCCATCATGGCGCAGCGGTCTGCTCCGCTCACGTGGGATTGCAGCATGTGAGACACATCGAAAATCCCCACAGAATTCCGCACCTGGTTATCAGTCAGAAAGTTTTTTTCGTTGTTGTATATATATATGTGTGTGTGTGTGTGTGCACATAAAACAGAAAAACAAGAAGCTGGCTTAAATTGTCAACAACTTTCAGCACAACTGCTTTCCTCAGGGGGTTATTTCTTACAACTGATGTGAATTTAAACACTGTTCACACAACGATTCTCAAATATTTAAGGTGACTTAACGCTCAATGATGTAAAAAAAACATGAACTGTGGGGCTAAAACATCATTCACAAAATGGTCACCTCTGCCTCTGAGCTGTCCCATCCTGCCCACACTTTCTTTACCCACTCCGACTACCCCTTATATAATAATAATAATGTACATTTATCATGTGCTCATCAATGCCCTGAGTGCTCACATGATACATATTAACCTAAATGTGATATCCTATACACATGTAGAGCATAGTCCTACCAAAACAGTTTTCATAAAGTATTATAAAAAATATTTTTCAATGCACTACAAACACACACACACACTGACTGTAGCAGAAGTTAGGATGGAAATACTGTGAGAAGAGGAAGGTTTTCAGTTTGGCTTCAAAAGATGACAGCGCTGAGCAGTGTCTAAGGTCTTATGGGAGAGAATTCCAAATGTGGGGTCCAAAGCAAGAGATAGACAACAGATAGACAACAGATAGACAGAGTGTATCAAAAGCCTCCAGAGCAAGACTTTTATGTTCAGTATTTGTCTCTTATCTTTCTAACCCCTCCCCCACCCCTCTTTCTCCCTAATTCCATACTTGATCCCAATCTGTTTTGATTTCTTTACCCTGATAATCTTTGTTGATGACTGGGAGTAAAATATGTAAGACTGCATTAATCGTTTTTTCTTTAGACAAGCCACACTCACCACCAAATATTCTGCCATTTTAACAAGCAATCATACTCCAGATTTGGTATGGGTCCTCCTTTAACAATAATTCATTCCCTATATTTTCCTTTAAAATCTTTCCTGGTAAGCAAATCAACTACAACATCTTTAAATTTTAAAATAGTGCTCTTCAACAAAAAGCAAACATCCAGTCAGGTCATGTTTACAATGGGAAAATATTTGAAATTCCATGCATCAAGTCACAAAATACATTTTCTGTAGGATATGTAATAACCATACAGTTTGAACTTTAACTTTCTGGCATTACTGTGACCTTGATATGGAATCAAGCTCATTGCAACTGGTATTATGAATAAAACTCAATGGGGGTTATTACCATACAAAGTTTAAAAGGTGTTGCACTGACAGCAGCTGGAGAAAAAAAAATCTAGCATCAAGGTTTTTGTAACAGCAGGCCTGGTGGACTAACTAGTAACAGTACACTGATAGAACTTACAATAAATGTGATCTTTCATATATATATTATGTCAGAGAGAAAAAACACACAACATAACACAACCTGTAAATGTTCATCTGAGATGCTGGTTTTGTACTGCACAGGCATCTCCCATCCTGCAAATGGCACCATCTTGGCACCCCGTGATACATGGAAGTCATACAAGCCGGTCCTCTGCAGTCCTTTCTGAAATTGTGACAGTGATGTTGAAAATAAGCAGTTTGGCAACATATGTATAACTTATAAACAAACTAAAACAGGTGATGACCTCAGGGCCTCCAAACACAAGACAGGTGAGGGGGTAGGGGGGTAGGGGTGGGAGGGGCACTGTCTAAGTGAAGGGCACCACACACACAGGTCTCAGCAGAAATGTGCGAGAAAATGTAACAATAAAAGTATTCACAATTTATGGAACAATAAAAGCATTCACCAAACATTCTCAATCTTCGTGTTAATTAATTACGTTCACACACATACACGCGCGCGCACGCGCGCGCGCACACACACACACACACACACACACACACACACACACACACACACACACACACCTTGTGCATCCATAATGGTTGAAGTCTAGCGCATACTAAACATTTTTACTTGTATCTCCTGTGAGTGTGAGTATCGTCAATTTCGTGGGCCCGCACCCCATCGATAAGACATGTAGTGATGTATACCAGTTTACAGCCGTAGGTTTATAAATACAACAACAAACTGTACAGATTATTCATTCTAAAGTTTTACTTCGCACTGGGCTCACCCTGTTCCGTTGCGAAAATGACCAGTAGTGCACTAGTGGTCCCTTCAATGTACGAATCCACGTCCGGATCCAGTACATTGTTATTCACTTCATAAGTTTAACAACTCGGAGCGAAGGAACTCAAAGTGCAAAACAAAAGTTTACCTCCGTTGCATATTTTCGAACAGCATGCAACGCTGATCTGCAGCTTGTGAAGACCGTTGATCCAGCTCTCAACCAACACATCGTTCCTCGGTGACAACGAACATCAAGTGCTTGTGAAGTACACAGCTGATCGCCAAATAACGTGTTGCTGTCCTTTGGCCTTCACCCCATGACCTTTGACTTCCGGAAACATTTTCGGAGGGTTAACATGAAGTTGCTTTATGATTTACTTTTAAACGTGACTGTGATTTTGATGATTCATACCCAAATAAGTACATAACTCGATTGAAAAACTGAAAAAGAGGAGTCACCCCCCCCTCCCCACCGTCCCTCCCCGACAAACCGTAAAGAAAATGGACGCGCGCATACACTACATACAAAAGACCAGTGAAATGTAATAACCAATACTATTGGTTAATATTTTAGAGATTATTTTCTATATACGGAAAGAGATAGAAATATAGAGAAAGAAACATACTTTAGTGCAGTAATTTTGATAACATATTTTATATAGTATGCATGTATTATCTTCATTGGACTAAACGTGCCTACGTAGTAATTATTTAATCACAAAACGAGAACGTAACTCACTCTGTATTAGCCAATCAGGGAACGCAAAAGTGTTGGCTTGCCATTGAAAAACACAGAAAGAACCAGAAGGCGTCCGACCAAGACAACCGTCAAGATGTTGTACCTTGAAGATTACTTGGAAAGTATGGTGGTTTACCTTTTAGTCATTACAGTTGAATTCTCTTATTATTTCGGAGTTCTATATCGGTAAATCGTTCAGTGTCTGACTCGGTGAGCACTGGGTTTTTTGTTTATGTGACTAATTTCCTCAATATTGCTATATGATTTTTTCTTCTTCTCCAGTGATCGAAAATCTACCAGTAGAAATGAGGGAGCGGCTTACAGAAATGCGAGAGACAGATCTGCAAGTGCAAAGTAAGTTTTTTTTTTTTTTTTTTTTAAATTGCTTGCGTCTTGAGTTGCCCCTTGATAGCCGAACAGTTTTGTTTTTCCCCTTCCAGACATTATCTCCCTTGGAGAATCCTCGTTTGTTGCAAAAGGTTATTTCCCTTGTGTCGTGTAACCGGACCTGCGTCCCGTTCCTCATTTTAGGTTCAGGGGGAGGCTGGAGATTGCCAAGGAGAGACATTCACACTGGAATAAACCATTGTCTCTAGTCATCCTCATGTAGTGTGCCTTTCAATGTCAAGTTCCTCGCGTTGTGTTCAAAATCACTACAATCGACCGACCTTGGTATCCAGAAAAAACCCTGTGTTAGTGTTTGGTTGTTTGTCCGCTCCTCAGAGGTAGGTGTGCCGTTTCACTATGCACTTATGCCACTTAAAACAGACACTAGACAAAAGATAAGTGGAGACAGAAGTTGTACACATGTACCAACATGACGAAAACACTGAGGCACGCTCACAAACGCGCGCACTGACCACACTCCGTCTCAGTACATACTCCCATTATAGTGACGAACCAAATAAAGAAATGCATACAGTTTTATTTACACTACCGCATGTTACACATACAGTACACACAGGAGCAAACCAAACCGACGCACGACTATGTCTAACCTACGCACTAAACCATAGCTAACTTAGCTACCAACATAGGCTCAATACCAATTACCTACAAAAATAAGTTGCACCCTTGCATTAACTTAACTAATACTTGCACTTTGCAGCACAAGAAAGCAAACAAACATAAACTTAACTAACGCTCGCACTTTGCAGCACAAGTCTTCTAATAACTTAACTTAACATGCGTGCCCGCACTTTGCAGCACAGGTCTCTTAATTACGAAACATGCGTGCCCGCACTTTGCAGCACAGGTCTCTTAATTACCAAACATGCGTGCCCGCACTTTGCAGCACAGGTCTCTTAATTACCAAACATGCGTGCCCGCACTTTGCAGCACAGGTCTCTTAATTACCAAACATGCGTGCCCGCACTTTGCAGCACAGGTCTCTTAATTACCTAACATGCGTGCCCGCACTTTGCAGCACAGGTCTCTTAATTACCTAACATGCGTGCCCACACTTTGCAGCACAGGTCTCTTAATTACGAAACATGCGTGCCCACACTTTGCAGCACAGGTCTCTTAATAACTAAGGGAAGAGCTACACACTTTTCAGCATGTAAACTCGGGGGGGTAGGGGTTGACCAGCACTTTTCAGCACATGGTACAGAAACCTGGCAGGCACTGTCTTTTATACCGCACCGCGCGGCACCGGCCAGTCGCTGGCAGGCAGCGTCCGACTGGAGAGAAGGGGTGGGGGGAACTCAGGGCCCGTAACTCGAGCTAGCTTGCACAGCTCTCCCGCTACACTCCCCCCTCCTTAGACCTAATGTGCCTGTCACATTAGTCGTCAACAACAACAAAACGGAATCATCAAGTCAACCAAAAACATAACAATCAACAATAAAACATTTCAATCCCGTAGTCAACAGCACCTCAGTATTCAACCAAACAACTGAGTATTCACGAAACAGCATAAACGTTAACGTATTGAACAAATGCTAACGTCGTGGCAGTTTGAATAACAAGAACAAAATTCGATTGAACAAGTAAAAGGTTACAATCAAAATAAGAGAATACAATCACAAAGTGAGTGACTAGTCAAATTACAGATTACCAAAGCAAACAAACCTGCAAGAAAACATGAAACAATGTATATAGTATGATGTACATACATGCATCCCAAAAGAAAACCAGTATTCAGTAAGAAACAACATCAGAGAGTTCATTTTGTTTCCTTTCTTCATCATCGTTTAAAGGACATCTCAAAACTCTTTTCACGGTCTTGTGGCGGTCTAACCAAGGTTACGTAGCGATAGGCAGCCGCAGAAATGACGACTGGGCCGTCGGCAGAGCCGCCGACTGCACCCTGGTGACGATGAAGATGGTGATGAGAGTGGCGGAGACACTGAAAGGGCCGTCAGCAGAGCCGCCGACTGCACCCTGCTGGTACTGGAGATCGATGCGGAGTTTGATGAGGGCTGTCAGCAGAGCCGCCGACTACACCCTGATGACAATGAAGATGGTGAGGGTGGCGGAGACAAAGGGTCGTTAGCAGAGCCGCCGACTGCACCCTTTCCCATCCGAACTCTGCCAAGAGCTCTTCGGCCTCGTGGTCTGCACAGGTTAGCTCTTCACTCGAGGGCGGTGGTGTGGGGTTGGCAGTGGTCGCTTCACTGGCCTCGGGCGCCCTGGCGGCCGCCGCACATCTTTGCGGCAGGATGGCGGCCACACTTTTCAGCATGGCACCAACGGCCGCGTTATGTTGCCGCCTCTGATGACGCCTGACGGCACAGCGATTCTTGAACCAGCTGCCACACACCGGGCAGAGTGCCTTCTTCTGGAAGGTCTTGCATCTCAATTCAGCCTCGTTGACGACTAGCTCCACTGAAATGAAGATGAGGGTGAGGGTGATGATGATGATGTTTACGAGGATGATGGGGAAGGAGAGTATCTCCTGGGGGCCTTAACCTCCCTCCCAGTTCTAGTTTTAACGGGAGAAGACCGCACGTCTCCCTCGTCCCATCCCTCCACTACCATCTGATCTCCACCCTCGTCCCCATTATTTTCTCCATCTTCGCTCTCACTCTCACACTCCAGCCGTTCACTTTCACTCTCCTCTTCGCTAACTGGCTGTTCCCTTCCTTCATAAGGTTTAACATCGTTGATGTGAACAACCAGCACTTTGCCGTCCCTCATAATCCTAATGGCACTTTCTCCTATCTTCTCTACGACCTTAAAGGGACCTGTCCACCCTAGACCTAATTTTTCCTTCGCCTTTGGCGGGTACCATCTCCACACCCACATCCCTGGTTCTACTTCTCTTGTCTTGCAGTTTCTATCATAATAGTGTTTCTGTTTGTGTACACTTGACTCAGTGTTCACTCTCACAAAACAGAAAACTCTTTCTAAGGTGTTCTGAACCCACTCTACGTACTCTACATGACACTGCGGCCTGTCTCCGGTGGGAAACACACCAAGTTGAACAGTCAAGGGGAGGTTGACCTCTCTCCCAAACATAATCAAGTTCGGAGTGCACTGAGTGGACTGATGGACAGACGATCTGTAGGCCATCATGATCAGGTCTAAGTGATCACTCCAATCATCTCGCCTCTCATTAACATAGGCTGACAGCATTTGCTGTATCGTGCGGTTCTGTCTCTCCACCATACCATCACTCTGTGGGTGGTAAGGGGTAGTTCTAGTCTTGTCCGCACCTAAGGCTTCACACAGATGTTGAAACAAACGAGACTCAAACTCTCTACCTTGATCAGTATGAATGGTCAATGGGACTCCAAACCTACAGATGAATTCTGTAAGAAGTTTATCCCCTACAGTCTGGGCTGTATGATCAACAAGGCTGTATGCCTCTGCATACTTTGTGTAGTAATCTTCAACCACCATTATGTACTCGTAGCCATCGTGAGACATCGGCAAAGGACCCAAAATGTCGATTGCGACTCTTTCGAGCGGCATGCCTACATTCACATGTTGCATAGGAAGTTTAGCCCTTCCCGGACCTGGTTTCCTTCGTGCACACATGTCACACTGTCTACACCACCTGGCAACATCGTCGGCCATTCCTGGCCAGTACATGTGACGCTTTACGTTTGCTAGTGTTCTGTCGCGGCCAAGGTGACCAGCCGTCTTAGCGTCATGCGACATTTTCAACACCTTCTGTCTAACCCCAGCCGGGGCTACCAGTAGCAGTACTTCTTCCTGAGTGAGACTTTTCTCTGACACAACGTATAGCAACCCATCCACTACTCTCAGATTATCCCACTGAGCTATGAGTGTTCTGATAGCAATGCTATACTTTGAGATCTCTGTCTTCGGGGGTTTCTCCCCTCTAGACTTCAGACTCAGTAGAGTGCTCGTCACTGGATCTTTCTGCTGGAACCCTTCGAGCTCCTCATGAGACCAGACAGAAAACCAGTTACTTTTACAGGGACTAGACTTTGGTACCCCGGGAACACAATCAGACTTACTGTTACCCACTCCCTTGGTTACAGCCTCTGTCTGAACACACTGTTCCACCCTCTTCCTATCCAATAGGAAAGTACCACCACTACCTCCCTGTACATCAGGATCGAATGTAAAAGACTGAACAGACTCAGGGGCATCTTCATTTGACCATGAAGCAGAATTACTCTGAACCGCCTTGTCTGCTCTGACCAGTACATCTTTCCCCTTCCCAGTAGCATCACCTCGACTAGTGACCTCGGGGTCAACTCGCGGGACTTCCTCGTGCGAACATGAGTCAGCGTTCCTCTGCGTACCGCTAGCTACACCCTTGTCAGCTAAGTCTCGGCCACGTGCTTGCGAACGTGTTACTACCCTCACTTGCTTCTGAGAGCACTGACTGCACTCCTCCCTCTGACAACATCTTCTTGGGATCCGGGACAACCCATCGGCATTACCATGTGACGCACCTTTCCTGTGCTCTATCTGGAAGTCATAGGTGTCCAGAGTAGCTATCCACCTAGCTACCATCCCCTCCGGCTGCTTAAAGTTCTTTAACCATTTCAGCGAACTGTGGTCACTGCGAACCAAAAACGGCCTTCCCCACAGGTAATGAGAAAAGTACTTCACGAATCTCACTACGGCGTACAGCTCTCTGTACGTCGTACAGTAATTTTGCCTGGAACTGGACAAAGCACAGCTTGCATAGGCGATGACTTTCTCTTCCCCGTCTTGAATCTGTGACAGGACTGCGCCAATCGCAGTCGCGCTTGCATCAGTGTCAAGAACAAACTTACCCTCCCTAGTAGGGTATGCTAAGACTGGAGCAGAGACTAGTGCTTCCTTCAGTCTTTCAAAAGCGTTCTGACACTTCTCAGTCCAAACAAACTTCTGGTTCTTCTTTGTCAAGTTTGTCAACGGGCTAGCTATATCGGCAAAGCCCTGAATGTACTTTCGGTAGTACGACGCAGTTCCCAGGAACGAACGAACCTCTGAAACACAAGTCGGCACAGGCCAGCTCGCCACAGCTTCAACCTTCGACTTTTCGCAAGTCGTCCCCTCACGTGCGACTGTATGCCCTAAAAAGGTACATTCATCCTGGAACAATGAACACTTGGAGGGCTTCAGCTTGAGATTTGCATCTCTAAACTTCTGCAGTACAACCCTGAGGTTATACAATGCCTCCTCCTCTGTCTTTCCGAAACAAATGACATCGTCAATGTAGACTAGACACCTCTCAAAGAGAACACCACTTAGGACTAATTCCATCAGCCTCTCAAAAGTCGCAGGACTGTTACAGAGACCGAAGGGCATCACCTTGAACTGGAAAAGTCCTCTGTGCGTTGCGAACGCAGTCTTTTGTTTGTCATTCTCGTCCATTTCTACCTGGTAGAAACCTTGAGCTAAGTCCAAAGTTGAAAACCAGCATGAACCCGACAATGCATCAAGTGAATCCCCAATGTGGGGCAAAGGGTAGGCATCTTTCTTTGTGCACTCATTCAGTTTTCTGTAGTCTACACAAAACCTAACAGACCCATCTTTCTTTTTGACCAAGACAACATTTGCCGCCCACGGGCTATCACTAGGCTCTATAATATCTTCTTTGAGCATCTTTTCCAACTCTCTATCAACAACCTCTCTCTGGGCCATTGGCAGACGTCGAGGGGGTAGCTTAACAGGCTTACTGTTTGCAGTGTCGATAGTATGTCGGACCTTTCCCGTCCTACCGAGCTGAGTATCTGGGCACATGAAAACATCTTGGAACTCAATAAGAGTGTCCCTCACTTCTCCTTTTGTTTTCTCACTGACCCTTGGAGACAACTTAGTGGCCAAACTTTCAAGATGGCTAGGAAGCTGATCAGAATAAAGCCTTTCCTTTTCTTCACGCTCTTGCGACAAGGAATTTAAGGAAACCGCCGTTTCTACGGTAGCAATGATAGTATCTGCTTTGACTGTCACTTCCCTATCAGATAGGTTAGTGACAGGAACAAACACCTCATTTTTCGTCACGTGAACCAAACACCTGGGGATCTCAAGACTAGTCTCACTTTTAAAAGTATCTAGACCTTCCAGCAGTCCGTCAGTCTTTTCCCCAAAACTGGCCTGAAGAAGAGACCCTTTAACAAACGCCTCGCACCTAGGCGGTACAATGACGGTGTCACACACTTGCACCCTCGCACACGTGTCTACTGCCTCTCTCTTCAGCTGAACCACTTGCGTTCCTATCTGCATAGTACCCTGTGCCAAGTCCAACAGACAACCATGTTTCTGCATGAAATCTGTACCCAGGATACCTGCTGAGTTTCCTATGTCCCCAACCACTACCCTGTGTCGAAAAGTTTGGTCACCTATTCCCAACTCTAAAGTCGTCTCGCCCCGAATGTCCAAATTCTGTCCGCTAGCTGTACAAAGATTAAGCTTACTTTCCTTCAGTACAGCTCGCGTATCTCTCTCTGCCGTCTCAAATGCTGCAGCGCTAAGGACCGTGGCAGCTGACCCGCTATCAACTAAAAACTCAACCACGCCTGCCCCTATCCTTACTGGCACGACATAGCATCCGGTCGTTAACAAAACACACGTACGCGGTCCCGTCTCCATTCCATTAGGAGAGTTATCAACACCTGTCAGATGGCGGGCCGAGTGTCCGACCGCTGGAACCCCGGCCCTCGCCAGTTTTCCTTGCCTGGCGCGTTTTCGTTCGAAGCCTTCTTACTCCCTGTTTGCTCTGGTGCGGTAGTTGGGCACTGCCTAGAGTAGTGACCCTTCTCATTACACCGAAAACAAACTACTGAACCGTTTCTGCTTTTATTTCCACTAATCTGACCCACGGCTTTGGTAACTTTGTCCAGCGACTCAGCTACCTGCTTGCTCAGACTCTGAAAAACCTTCAGCAACTCCTCATGCCCTGAGTCCTTTTCGCTGATGCTTCTAATACTAGTGCCGTTTCCCTTCTCCGTATTTTCTGGTTTTCTCCCGTCAAACCTTTCTTCAAAAGACTCGAACTCACTAGCCAACGCTATCGCCTCATGGATGGATGACGGATGATGGAACTGGACATGCCTCCTCAAATCCTTCGACGGAAGTCCACTAACAAACTGATCGATCACGATCGTCTCCCTAGCCTCCGGGGGCATCCTAGGGTATGCATCAGAAGCAATGCGATTCAGAGCGAACCCATACTCAGTCACGCTCTCGCCCTTCTTCTTGAACCTTGATCTGAACTCCACACGATGGAGGTTTTCTTTCTCAGCAGGATCGAACCTTCTTTCTAGAGCTGCTTTGATCGCATCAAAGTCTTCTAACTCATGCACACTAAGTTCGCCAAGCACCTGCTGAGCATTACCCCTGAGTGACATAGCAAGATTGACGCCCCTCTCGGCGTAATCCCAACCATTCCATCTGGCACAGGTTTCGAAGTGATGAAGCCAATCTTTCAGACTACCTTTCGTACCCGTGAACACGTCAGGAACCCTCTCTTTCCTGTGTGCAAGACTGTGATTCAAAAACGTACTATTACCCATACTTCTATCCCTGCGAGCACCAATGGATCTATGCCCGTGAGAACGACTGTAACAGCTACTAAACGAACAATCATCGCAACTGCTGCTGCCGCTATGGGAAATAGAAGTCACAGTGCTACGTCTGCTTCCTCTTCTTCTTGACTGTCTCGTAGCAGTCCTGTTCTGTACCAACCAGCTTGGCACTAACAGCCTAAGGAAGCCTAACACCGCACCCATTATGCACACACAGACACAAAGACACAAATGGCAGCTGTGCGTAGTGAAAACGCTGCAGGCTGGCGGTCCAAGCGCCCCAGCTCAGCGGTACCAAACACGTGCGATATCCTGAGTCACGGCACCACTTTTTGTAACCGGACCTGCGGCCCGTTCCTCATTTTAGGTTCAGGGGGAGGCTGGAGATTGCCAAGGAGAGACATTCACACTGGAATAAACCATTGTCTCTAGTCATCCTCATGTAGTGTGCCTTTCAATGTCAAGTTCCTCGCGTTGTGTTCAAAATCACTACAATCGACCGACCTTGGTATCCAGAAAAAACCCTGTGTTAGTGTTTGGTTGTTTGTCCGCTCCTCAGAGGTAGGTGTGCCGTTTCACTATGCACTTATGCCACTTAAAACAGACACTAGACAAAAGATAAGTGGAGACAGAAGTTGTACACATGTACCAACATGACGAAAACACTGAGGCACGCTCACAAACGCGCGCACTGACCACACTCCGTCTCAGTACATACTCCCATTATAGTGACGAACCAAATAAAGAAATGCATACAGTTTTATTTACACTACCGCATGTTACACATACAGTACACACAGGAGCAAACCAAACCGACGCACGACTATGTCTAACCTACGCACTAAACCATAGCTAACTTAGCTACCAACATAGGCTCAATACCAATTACCTACAAAAATAAGTTGCACCCTTGCATTAACTTAACTAATACTTGCACTTTGCAGCACAAGAAAGCAAACAAACATAAACTTAACTAACGCTCGCACTTTGCAGCACAAGTCTTCTAATAACTTAACTTAACATGCGTGCCCGCACTTTGCAGCACAGGTCTCTTAATTACGAAACATGCGTGCCCGCACTTTGCAGCACAGGTCTCTTAATTACCAAACATGCGTGCCCGCACTTTGCAGCACAGGTCTCTTAATTACGAAACATGCGTGCCCACACTTTGCAGCACAGGTCTCTTAATTACCAAACATGCGTGCCCGCACTTTGCAGCACAGGTCTCTTAATTACCAAACATGCGTGCCCGCACTTTGCAGCACAGGTCTCTTAATTACCAAACATGCGTGCCCGCACTTTGCAGCACAGGTCTCTTAATTACCTAACATGCGTGCCCGCACTTTGCAGCACAGGTCTCTTAATTACCTAACATGTGTGCCCGCACTTTGCAGCACAGGTCTCTTAATTACCTAACATGCGTGCCCACACTTTGCAGCACAGGTCTCTTAATTACGAAACATGCGTGCCCACACTTTGCAGCACAGGTCTCTTAATAACTAAGGGAAGAGCTACACACTTTTCAGCATGTAAACTCGGGGGGGTAGGGGTTGACCAGCACTTTTCAGCACATGGTACAGAAACCTGGCAGGCACTGTCTTTTATACCGCACCGCGCGGCACCGGCCAGTCGCTGGCAGGCAGCGTCCGACTGGAGAGAAGGGGTGGGGGGAACTCAGGGCCCGTAACTCGAGCTAGCTTGCACAGCTCTCCCGCTACACTCGTATACCCGATAGAACTGTTTGCCGGCATGCTCTCAGTCTGTCGTTTATTTCTGTTCTCCAAGGAGGCGGGCGGATTTGTTTTTGTTTTTTTGTTGTTGATATTTTTTAATATTATTTTGAGTGACAAATATTAGAAGAATCATTGATCGGGTTCATATCATTATTAAGGAAACAAAGCCAAAATTTGCAACTAAAACTGGTACAACTACAAGTAATAGTACCAGTATTGCAGTAATACTAATATTGTAATAACTAAAATTAGTAAAACTAAAACTAGTAAAAGCGAAAAAGATACCAATACAAGTAGTAAGTAGAAAGCTTGATGATACTTGCTCTTGGCGTTTGTAAATGTTATGTCATAAGGATCCATTTTCTGATATGTGTAGGGTAGCTGGGTTGGTGAGTTGAGGGAAGCAGGTTGGAAGCATGAATGAAGAGTCACAAGTCAGAGGTTGCTATAACATAACTTTTATTTGTACCAACCAGGAAACAGTGTCTGTGTTGGAAAAGACACAAGCAAACAAAACATTTAGAACATGAAAGCAAATATAAAGACTAAACAACAGCAGTTATCTAATAAATACAGTAACCATGTAGTTTACCTGTAGGTTAATATAATACATGATGGTAACTGTGACAAAATGATTAATAATCAAGAACATAAATTGTGTGCATGACTTGCACTTAAAACCCGTATCTCACAGTGTTGCAGTGAGTATACAAGAGACAGCCAGTCAATTAACTGACAATGAACTCCCAGGACATAATAGTATACAATAAAGTAACAGTGAAAAATACAGATTACCAAGATCATTCTTAACTAAACAGGAAGAGTGAGATAATTGTTACAGCAGTTCCACTTAAGCACACAGCGAGACTTTCAGTGACACGGGTGGCACTTAGGTCCATGCCGTAAGCGGGAGGGAGTCAGTCATAAACTGTCCAGCTCCAGCCTCATTACTCAACGCGTGTACAAAAGGGCTACAGCATGTTACTGTTACTGACTAGCAGAGCATATCTGTGAACAACGTCAAGCGTGTTCCTGATGCGGGTAGCGCATAAAGAATCTAAGCTGTTAATCTGGCTGTGCCTGTCTGCTCGGTTAGTGAACAGAGACAAAGACCTAATTGCCACCACTGACGCGCATCACCGGCCAGTTCAGGTACACGCACAAAGACCCGGAAAGGGTTTAGAAGCTAAGCAGAGTGAAAGTCTGCGCCCTGGCCATACAAAAGCCACATCAAAACAGAAATAACATGGCTCAGTTTATAATCACCCCTATGCACTAAACCATATTCAACTATCAAAATGAACATTCGACAACCATGAAGTCAACATCTTCAAAGTGTTAGCCATAATATACCACCGATTTCATGTAGAAAAATAGATCAATAGGAAACTAAACAAATAAGTTATGCTGCACAGAGATCTGCACGGCCCCACTGACAAAGGACCCATACTTTAGAGGGATAACTTTGCATCGGCAAAGCATCACTCAAACTGAACATCCAATAATGGCAACATAACATACTAGCTACATATCAGCTAACCAGGATTAGCTGCATACATTTTGGAAGCGCTGGTCACTTCGCGGCATAAAGGCTTAACATTTGAATGCACAATGTACACTGACACCATGGCGGCTGCAACCAGGCCACGGCAATAACGCCGAAATTACCCACGTGTTCAAGAACCAAAATCAAGGCATGTTGTGAACATGGTAACATAAACGTCCATCATTTACATCAGTGAGAAACAACAGAACCACAAGCCATAGAAAAACTACTTACACTAGTTACAGGCTCTCCCCTGAATCAGATGCATAGGCAGCGGCTCGAACTACTCCTAACTGACATCCTGCTACTGCAGGGACACTGGGGGAAAAGGGACACTGCCGGTCCAGCGCACAGATTTTAACACCCAAGATAATTGGGGCCATAAAACTCCCACCCAATCAAAAAGGAAAAGGACAGGAAAGAAAGGTTAAAGGGTCATGGCCTGAAACATGTATACAATACACTCGGTTACATAAGTTTTGACTAGTATGGCTGCAAGTACAAACCACCACATAAAATTAAAAGATGCAAGATGCATGTTAACATAATACTTTTAATAGTGAATACTGATAACCAAAAGACAAATATTAGCAAAAAATAACAAATTTGCTTTTTCAGATACCTTAGACAGCCTTGAGGAACAAGTAAAAGTTTTCTTTAAGAAGTGTGCACAGCCAAATGTGAAGCAGGAATGGAAAGACGAACAATTCAAAAAAATACACGAGGTAAGTTTCAAAGTTGGCTGTGAAAAGTACATTTTAGATATTTAAAAAAAAATCTTATTTCAGGCAGGTATCAAGTATGTCCACACTGCTATCATGTGAGTGACAGGTGTTTTAATTTTAGAGATACTGTAATTCGTACAGATTGGGGAGGGGGGAACTGTGCATGATTTCTCTTTGCTTTGTGTCATGAAACAGCGTGACTTGAATTATTTGTCACTTGAATTGGTCATATTGGAAATAACTTTTTATACATATTTTTTTATCAGAAGTGTAAAAATGTTTTACCCGTTACAATGCAAGGAACACCGGACTGCTTATTGCTTGAACAAGGAACACAGGCACAATAGCCAGTGGGAATTGTGGATGGCTGTTTTATAAATGACAGAAAAGTCTAACCATAAATGCAGACTTTGTTTGTGACCTGTATGTTTTGTCAATACAAATGTGTTCAAATCAAATAAACCCACAAACAAAAGGTAATTTTAAAGAAGAAAGACAAGGATGATTGATGATGATTTTCTGACATTTTATTGTGGTTGTGTTTTAGGAATATTCTAAAGCTGTGAATGACGCAGATGAAAAGGTTCAGCTGGCCAATCACATCCATGAATTGGTGAGCCTTAAACTTGCCCCCAGCTATATGTGTTAGTCTATTAGTATTACCTGGCTATAAAATATGTACTCAGCTGTATAAAGGCTACAGTGCCTGCAGCCTGCATATACTTTTACTTTACCCAGCTGTATAAAGCTGCATGGACTGTACCTTTCTATATAGACTTGTATCCAGTTGTATAAACTTGGTAAACTGCATGAATTGTCTGTAGCCAGTTGTATGAACTACAGACTTGAATCCAGCTGTATGAAGCATATACATACTCCATCTGGGGTTGGTGTGAGCCACATAGTTGTACTTTGTTGTATGACAGAGTCTAATAGACTTGCAGAACTTGTATCCAGCTGTATGATTTTCTAAGAAGCACAGACTCGATCTGTGTGAGCCACAGGTTTATAACTAACTTTATGAGTGGTATTTGTAGTTTTATCTAGTTGTATGACTATGACTGTTATGAGGCGCAACTCTGTGTCAGCCACACAGACTTCCACCCCCACAGGCCAAGTTAGACTGTTTGAGTTTTGCTGATAACATAGACTTGTAGACTTTGTAACTTGTATCCAGCTGTATGAAGTATACTCAGAATCAGATTCACTCTGTGTGAGCCAAAGACCTGTACCTAGCTGTATGACCGTGAGACTGTGAATGTGAGCCACACAGAACTGTAAAACTTGTATTCAGCTGTATCATATATATGACTATGACCGTATGAGGCACAGACTCGTCTGTGGAAGACACAGACTTGTACGCAGCTGTGTGACAGTATGAGGCTATGACTCGTATGAATCATGTAGACTTGTACTGTTGTAGTTGTACTTGTATCGAGCTGTATGCAGCACAGGCATGCTCTGTGTGAGCCACAGACTTGTACCCCTTACTAGCCTAGTCTTACCTAGTAAGATTGTACTTTGCTGATCAGCATCAGTGGAAGTTAGAGTGCCTCAGATATTCTGGGTTATTGTGTTTGTGCACGCATGTGTGCATTACTGTATATTGAAGCTTAAATGTAAGAGTCCATGCATGCAGCATATGCTATAACATGCATTTGATGGCTCATCACAGTGTATATATGTATGTGTTTCCAGGTGGATCGGTACACAAGAAGACTGGATCAGGAACTGTCAAAGTTCAAGATGGAGCTGGAGGCAGACAATGCAGGAATCACAGAGATGTTGGAAAAACGTAACAACCTTATGTTAGAATTAGAAACGAAAAGGCAAAGAAGCTGTTGCACATCTGTGTATGAATTCTTCCAGTTCTTCTGTTCAGGTTCGCTGATACTTCTAAGCTGTTTTCATCATTTCAAGCAAAGCTGCATTATCAAGATAGGACAATTCCACATATTTAATGCCCAGTGGATCAGTAGTGAGATAAACACTGAGCGTTGTTGCAACTTGTGATAATTACCAGATGCCACAGTGTGCAGACAGCTCAGAAGCTGTGATGTCAGCATCTCTTTTACTGATGGGAACCTGGGTTACCAGTAAGACACATTTTCATCAAATTCACAACAAAAATGACTGATTTCACAGCTTTTGCAGACATCCAGTTTCATGTAGGTCTACACTTTAGAATGATGTTCCATGTTTGGACACACAAATTCTGCACACTGTAGTAGGAGGCTACCTGTGCCTCACCCAGGTAAGGCAACCCAAATTATCTGCAATGGATTAATGAAGACTATTAGAAGCAAAAAGTAGTTGCACTGTCACTTCTTGGTTCCAGGGTCTCTGGAGTTGGACAAGCCACCGGTACCTCAGCAACCACAACGGGCAGAGAGTGAGTGTGTCGTCTGTTTTACAGCAACAATGGAACCCCTGATAAAAGGTCTCACTGAGGAGAGACCACTTCTCTTCCAGGCCCCCTTTTTTTCACCTTCAGACCTTGTTTGGGTGGTGGGAGTGATGGAGGAGGATTGGGGAGGGGGGGAAGCTGCTCCTTCCCATCCACCTTAACACTCTGGCTGCCCTCCTTCCATTTCGTTTTCAACATACCCCAGCTGTCTCCTTCAGGGTTTTTCTCTCTTCTCCATTCATATTTCCTTGCACCCCTTCCCAAGGACCATCCCACTTTCATGACCACATCTTTTCAGTGTTTGGGGTGATACATAAGAGGACCTCCACTGTATGACTGAATGGGGAGGGGAAGGCATCATAATTGTGTGGAAATACTGTCGGCTGCATCTTTGACTATGTAATGTGTTGTGCCTGTTGACCATATGGCCCATCAAGGAACTGCAGTTTCTATGCATGGTGTGAAAAACTTTGACTGTCAAAGATGCAGTACTTGCAGGCGACAGAAAAGCTGAGACTGATGCTTTTCTCCTTCCACAGAGAGGAGAGCGGTTCACAGCACAGCCTCCTTGCACAACCACGCTGACAAACGCCCCACCACAGAGGTGTTGTCCAGCCTGGCCACTGAAGTGGCTCGTGAGTCACTGGGCAACATTGTGTGCTCCTCGGCGTCCAACTCCCCAGCCCACAAGATGTTTTCCTCCGGCCCCAGCTCCTCGCTGTCCTACAGTCTGGGCCACATTGGGGCTGGTAGTAACGCTGCCATAGCTGCTGCCGCCTCTCAGGCCATCGCTGCCACGCAACAGGTCAGTGGTCTCTGTCATTGCTGCCACGCAACAGGTCAGTGGTCTCTGTCATTGCTGCCACGCAACAGGTCAGTGGTCTCTGTCATTGCTGCCACGCAACAGGTCAGTGGTGTCTGTCATTGCTGCCACACAACAGGTCAGTGGTCTCTGTTATTGCTGCCACACAACAGGTCAGTGGTCTTTGTCTGTCATTGCTGCCACACAACAGGTCAGTGGTCTTTGTCTGTCATTGCTGCCACACAACAGGTCAGTGGTCTCTGTTATTGCTGCCACACAACAGGTCAGTGGTCTCCTTCATTTCTGCCACACAACAGGTCAGTGGTCTCCTTCATTTCTGCCACACAACAGGTCAGTGGTCTCCTTCATTTCTGCCACACAACAGGTCAGTGGTCTCCTTCATTGCTCCCACACAACAGGTCAATGGTTTGTCATTGATTCCATACAACAGGTCAGTGGTCTCTCTCATTGTTTGTTATTGTTGCTTCAGTCACTGCCTCTTGTGCTATTGCTGCCACACAACAGGTCAGTGGTCTGTGTCATCACTGCTACACTATAGGTCAGTGATCTCTGTCTCTGCTGCTGCTGTCATGTCATTCAGGTCAGTATTTCTGTATTGTTTAAAGCAGGGACATTGTTAGCATTGCCTCAGGGTAGCAGTTTTTTTGCTGTTCATCATTTCTTCAATTTTACTTTCAAAATACTTTGTACAGCAACAAAGGCAAATAAATCAATCAGTTTTGAAGTATTTTAAAATGAGATTTTTGTCTAACGGTGTAAAATAACTTAGGGGACTACATGTCCCACATTTCAAGATTTGTGCTTATCGTATCCTGTATGTATGTTTGCATTGCAGTTTTGTGCATATTTTCTTACTTTTTGTGTTGGATAAAATACTTGGGGCTCAAGTGAGCTACAGTTCATTTGTTCCACTGGCAGTGTCAGGTGCCCCAGAGCTCGTAACAATGCCTGGTAATAACCATCACGAACCTTCCATTGACAGATGCAGCAGGGTCGTCGAACATCCAGCATGAAAGCAAGCTATGAGATCATGTCCAAGAATGTAGGGGCATCCCTCTTGAATAAGGAACTGTCACTGGCTCTGGGGGCATCCTCAACACCAGCCACACCAGAGCCAGCCTCCTCCACCTCAACGACAGTACCGCGATCCCAGCGCACCAAAAAGTTAGTGGTATTGAGGTTTTATGCTACCTTTACAGGTGGTATCTACTAAGAAATGGTGATGGTGCCACTGTTGTAGATATGCTCTGATATTTGAGTGACAGCTGGTAGAGCAGAAGAGCTGCTCAATTTTTGGTTGTTGGAGATGAGGCTTCTGCTATTATATTTAGGGGCTTTGGGAAGGAGGGAGAAATGAAATAGGAATATGTGTAGCTGTGCAGCTTTAAATTGGTTCTGTAGACAGTATTTATGGCATGATAGTGATAATTGATTAGGATAACATGATAGTCATAACTGATGATAATAGCTTGATGATGGCCCTGCCTTGGCTGCTGGTGGCCATTTATCCAGATTGTGGCAGTCAGCCTGCTGTAAATGATTTCCAACCTCAGGCAAAATTTCCAAAGCTGTGTAGCAGTCGAAGCCATTCCTAGGTCTGTTGAAAGATGGAGATCCAAGGGTGTGATTTGCTTATGGACCATTTCTTGTGGCAGGCAAACATCCAAAGCAGCAGCCCTGGCACAGCAGCAGCAGCTGCAACAACAGCAGCAGCAGCAGGCGGCAGCACAGCAAGCGGCAGCAGCCGCAGCACAGCAGGCAGCCACAGCCCCGCAGGTGGTGGTGGAGGGGGTGGAGGAGCTAGCGGGGGAGCTGCAGGTGGATGACTGGCAACCAGACCCCAACGAGCCCCGATATTGTCTGTGTAACCAGGTGTCCTATGGAGAGATGGTCGGCTGTGATAATAGAGATGTAAGTTGCACCTTGATTGTTGCATTAGCTGTGTCCAGAGAGCTGTGTCTCGTGATAAATGAAACATTGGCATATTCACACCATGTGGTAACGGGGTTGGTTGTGGTGGTTTCCAGTGCGTACAGATTTTGCTTCTGTGTGTGGATTTTTTCCTCAAATATGTCATCCATGTATTGTTAGCAACTGGTGACTCATTACACACATTGTGCATTTCAATTTGCAACACCTGTGCAGCAGTTCCAGAGTCCTTACTGTAGACCCTTGTAGTGTTGCACTTGGCTCCATTCTACACCTAATTTTGACAAAACGCAACATGCTGGATTGAAACTGATGGAATAGTTTTCTGCTCTTCTGGTAGCTTGGGGTTGACAAGCTGTTTTGGCCATTTGTTGCAGTGCCCTATCGAGTGGTTCCACTACGGCTGTGTAGGCCTCACTCAGGCCCCCAAGGGCAAGTGGTTCTGCCCACAGTGCACTGCTGCCTTGAAACGCCGTGGCCGCCGCTGATCCTGGAGCAGCCATGGGACAGCATCGACCTTGAATTGGGGCGAGCCGCATCAACAGTTTCTTCAGGTGCTGCTGAGGCCTTGCGCACGTGTCACGAAAAGGCAGGGCTCTGGCATTCCAACTCTCTTCCACCTGCTGCTCTGTTTGTGTCAACAGAAGGAAGCAGTCGTACGGGTATTACGTAGACAATGCCAGTGCAGACAGAAACTTTGCTGCTCTCATTCCAGGGAGGGATGCCCACAATGCCATAAAACTTGTTCACCCTCATGCAGTGGGTTTATTGCTGAAAGGTGTGTTTGTGTTTCGCATTACATGTTGAAGTGCAAGTATATGATGGAACACCTCTCAAGTGCATTGTTTGCTGCACAGCTGTGAAAGTTAAAAACACTCCCACCCCAATATTTTTTTATTGTAATCAATCAGGAAATTGGTGTTTTTCAACGAGCTGTTCTACCTGGTGATGTGTTATTAGTGACTTCCCAGCTTTGGATTGCATATTTTTTTGTTGAGCATGACATTGGTCCTGGTGCTTGGCTGCCAGCAGTCCTCTGGAGCAATGCAGGTGCTGGCCTGGACTGCCAGTCAGTGGAGCCCCTGTGACAGCTAGCCTAACTGCAGGCTCATCAACTTATCCACATCACTGGTACTGGACACCCCATCCATTCCTTCAAATACCTGCATGTCAGAAGATGAATGCCATGTGTGAACTTGGATTTTTCAGATATTTCAAGTGTGGTTGGTAATTATTTGTGCTTCAGTGTTGAGTCTCTAGTGTTTGCAGTGGTTATTTTTGCTTGTGGGTTATACTGCTGCTAGCTTCGTTCAACAGGGACAGATGTTGGCCAACATCGACATTACTCATTTAGTTCAGTTTTAAGATTATATTGATGTTTTAGGAAATCTGTGAGTGTTCAATCCTGTCCATTTCCCCAGTTGCCTTGAAAGTTTCAGTATTGTATTATTGACAGGTGCTTGTTCTTTTAGGGTAGATTGTTAAGCAATGCCAGTAGCTGCTTGTCCTTTTAAGGTAGACTGTTATCGGTGTTGAGAACATCTCTTTCTACCTCTCTTCCAGGCATTGCTCTGGGCTTTGTGCCTGCATGTAGTTTCAAGCTTCTCAGCACTTCACTTCAGATGTTTTGAAGTGCTAGCTGCTTATTGTGGTTACTTTGCTCACCAGTCTGTCTGCTGGTCATTCCCCAGAACTAGTTCCACAGTTGTTTTTTAAAGACAGACCTTGAACAGTTACTTCCTATTTTGAATTCTGCACTTTATTGCGAGCCCATGTCTGCAAGAGATTGATGACCTGTGTGGTCTGGTTGCTATTTCTTGAGGAAATTCAGGTGAGAGTGTTTGTAACTGCTACCATTTTCAGCGCTGGGCTAGACATCGAGATATTAGCCAACAGTCTTTGTGGATGGTGGTTGAACTTTGTTTCACATTAAAAAAAAACTCCCCGACTGTCTTTGGTGACTTAGTCATTGGTGTAAACCAAAGTCAGGTTTGGATTGCAGTGCAGTATTGGGATGAATATGTTGTTGATTGATGGAGACCACATTATGTTTTATTTCTTCAGTGTTCAGTTCGGCAAGTTCTGTTTGTAAAACTTAAAAGTGTAAGCAATAAATCTTTTGGACAGATATGGGTGTATGTTCACACTTTGCATGTGTGCTTGTGTGTGTGCAGCACTGTCATAACTTAAAACTTGTAAATTGGCACTGGTCCCGTCCCTAATAAGCTTTATGGTTTCTGTGGACGTTAAACATCATGTTTACTTACTTATTGGCACTGGTAACACTGAACACAAAAAATCCTGCAAACATATGGCATGAGGCAAGACAAACAGTTGATGCTGTGATCGTAGAAACTGGGGGTCGATGCATGTGATTCAGTTTTCCTGGTGAACACTGACTGCATGCAGGCAGCAAAACAATTATGCTGGAAAGACCAGGGTAAAATAACTGCTTACTATGAGGTAGGTCAGTCCATATTATGCAACTTCATGGTCAAAGTCTGGCTGGATCCTATCATAAGAACCAAATATTGGGACTGCCAGGTCAAGGACTGCATTGATGTCTGAATTAGCCAGTCTGCTCCCGGAATGAGGGTAGTAGTTTGTAGTTTACCCACTCCAGGATGGTGAACTCCAGAATCCATCACTAGTTTCTGTTGTATACATTGTCACTGGCCTGATGTGATCCATGGGCACTTTATTTCCTGACCCCAACAACAAAGGTGGCGTTGTGTAATCTGCCCATTTATGGGTTTGGCTGTTCAAGTTATGCATGCTGCAGGATCTGTAGTGACAACAATTTCTGTCAAAAATGACCATACAAGCTGATGAGTTCACTGACAATCTGTCAACTGCACAGTCAATGAAAGACAATGCTCAGTTTGTAAGCATATGTCCAGAACAGCAAGTCCATTTAAGCACACTGACACAGGCAAGTTGATCTTCATCAGGCCAAACAATAAAGCATCAGAACTAATCAACAGCATAAACTATAAAACTGTCAGTTTCCTTAATTCAATGCACTCCCTTCAGTGCCATTGAAGCCACCAAGTGGAATAGACCATACACACCACACACCAAGCAAAATAGACCATACACACACAGTTGGTTTGGTACAGATATTCACACAGTTGAAACAAAAAGATGCTTTGTTAAATGTATTGACTATTCACTGCCATGACACATGATAAAGTAGAAATAAAAATGATGAGAAATGATAGCAGCAGACAGAGGCAAGAGGGTCCCAGCGGTCAGAGGGTTTCACATCTTGGTGCTTTCTGCGTATTCAGTCTGGCTGGTGCCGCTGCCTGGATGCGCGTCATACTGAAACCCTGCGACCATCAAGCTGGACTCTCATGCATCTACCTTGCTGTGCTAGTTCTGTGTACAACCAAGCAGGGAGTGGCTCAAACCTCCTGCTCTCGTGCACATGCACAATGCCCATTACACTGCAGAACTAAACTGGAAAAAGTAGGAACACCTTGCAGTGCTAAACAGTGAGATGGTCCCCAAAGCATCAATCATGGATAGAGCGTGAATCAAGTTTTCTTCTTGTACCTTATATCCAAACATAAGTCTGATTTTTCAGAGTGCAAAGAAGATGAGACTGATGTTACTGTGCAGGAGGAAAGATGAAAGCAGTGTGGTCAAGCTATGAACACATGTAAAAGGTGGAATGAAATATGCATACATAAAAGACAGTGGACAGCCTGCCAAAGTTCAATGTTCAGTAGCTGATGCTGTTGATGCACCGGTAGTAAGAGATTGATGGTTACACCTCTCATTAGCCCTAAGCGTTGCTGCAATGCTAGTTTTGGTTCACACACAGCTACAGTGGCAGATGGCTGTGTCAAATGCTGGCCACTGACCACCAAAGTTCCAAGGACGCACAGTTAACTTGTTCATGCCACCGTCGTCAACTCTGCTCAAGCTGAACGTCGAGACATGACTGAGCAAACTGTAAGCTGGGTGGGGACAGGTTGCCACCTTCTGTACCCACTCAGCCCTGGCCTTGGACTTGCTTCTCCTGGTGTCCACAACAAGTTTCATTGTCAACGAGTGTCACCGATGGTTACCACTCTCGCTGGATGGGCACATCAAATGGGAAGAGTGCAGGATCACTGGTCCTACTACCACAGCTCTCCATCACGATCTTTAGCTGGCACCTCGATGACCCGTGGCTTGTCAATGATGCGTGCTGTACGACTGCCCCTCTCAACAATGCCAATAATCCATGACTGGTAGCCCTCTTGCTTCTCTATGTCCTTGCAGAATGCAGCAGCTTGTTCACGTGGCAGAGCAATCAGCAGCCCGCCTGCAACATCAAGTACAGAGCATTGGTTACACACTGAGAAATATTTCCACATAATCTCAGCTCAGGCTTCTCCACGCAGAATGCACATATACTGCAGAAGACGGATATTCATGGAACAACCCACCATACAACCAACTGTGAACACATAGTGAAGGTGGTGAATGTTTCCATGGACTAAAATAAAACTGGTGGTGGTGTAAACCCAAGGAAAAGATGGGCATGGGCTTTATTTCACAAAGTTACAAATGAAAATACATACTGAAACTTTGGTTGCCATTATTCAGGTAAGGCAATAGCATCCACATGAGTATTGCTATCCAGTTTCATTATGGTATGCAATATTTCAGAGTGCCTACTTTAGGGAAACTTCCTCAACACTTTTTTAATTTCTAGGAGCCTTTACACCACATTACCACAAACACAGGTTCAACATATTTTGCATCCTCATTATTTCAAAGGGACTAGACATTCAGTACCATGCTGTGACAGACTAGCCAAAGAACACTGGGCTGGAACCACCCCATGACTATTTCTCCTCTTAAAACAATAACTCATCACCACAAGACAAAAGTCTCCATCACCATGCAGTGGCAGTGGAAATGCTGACCTGAGGTCTCGGCAGAGTGTCCTTGGAGCAGACCAAACATGTTGCCACATGCCTTGCTGATGGCAGCCATTTTGGCGATGATGGGCAGGTTGTGGATGACAAAGCCCACTTCATTCTTCTGAATCTTGGCCAGGTTGTTGGCATGGCCCAGCAGCCCAAAGCCTGTCACATCTGTGGCTCCATGCGCATTGTATTTGTGCATCAGGCGTGCCGCTGAAATGTTGCATTGAACACATCTTGATTTCTAAACATCTCTTGACTGCATACAACCACTGAACAAAAAACAAAACAGGACACAGACATACACAACTGAAACACAAAATCAGTAAGACCAGCAATACACCAAAACCCATTCAAATGGATTAGTTACCTGCTAGACCAGCTTTCATACAAAATGAAACCTATTGTATTCCACTGCCTGCTTAAGATGCACACACTCACAAGTACTGCACACATACCAATACGGTTGAGGCGAGCCATGGAGAACATAGCACGTTGGTAAGCCTTGCGCACATCATCTTCACTGACAACAAGCTTGATGCGATTCCAGCGCTCTGGTTGGTCGAGCCACTGGTAGGCATTTACAGCCACTTGTGTGCCCAGTGGTTTGGTCAGGACAAGCACATCCCCCACAACAGCATTGTCAGGCCTGGTGAAAAATTATACAAAAATATGAAGCAACAATCACAGCACCATAACCACCTAACCCCACCAATTATTTATTATGGTATATATTATGTACATGTATGTGAAAAGGCGCGTTGAGCTCGCTCAGTGGGGAATAGCGCTATAGAAAATTTATGTATTATTATTATAACCTGCTCAGAATATCAGGAAGCATGGTCATCAGTATTGTCCAGCATGAAACTGACACAGCAAAGCCACCAGAAAGTACGTAACAGGCACAGCATTTCAAGAACAAATGCTTGTTTACGCTCAAAATGGAAAAGCAAAGTTTATAGCCCTATTAAACAAATCACTCACACAAGTTTGAAAATGTGTCAAGATCATTGTAATGCGTAACTGACATGAAGGAACGTATATATATACGGAGTCAGGGGTTGTTGGGTATCCTTTGTACTCACAGGATGTACTCGTTGGGCTGACACACAGTTGTGGCCACACCCCCTACTGTCAGCCAGGGGTTGATGACTGTTTGACCACCAGTGACTTGGGTACCTGCCTCCTCTGCACAGTCCTGACAACAAAGAACTACTGTTAGCTTGGCTGTTACTGAAAGATGGTCTGATAACAGTCTTGATCATGTACAGTATACTAAGTTGCCAATGTCATGCCTGCAGAAATACAGCATGGCTGTGTTTTCAGCTGGGTAAAACTCGGCCACTAACGGCAGGCTGCATATCCTTTCCATTTCTACAAGCTGTGGGACAACTGACTCAATACTCAGGTCAAGCAATCCATGTCACCATCAAACTTGAATGAAACCTAAGTGTGTGCAGACACATGCATGCACAGGCAGACAGAGAGAGAGAGAGAGAGATGTCAAGATGGGTTCATTTAGATAGCCTATATTAAAAAACTTGCCAACCGCCATTACCATTTCAAAGACTAAAAAAACAAGCCCTCCAGTGCAGCAGAGATACTGATTCCCTCTTTTGTTTCATTCACTTGCACTCAGTGCAAACAACTGATAAAAATAATTTTACATGAGTCCTGGCTTTTATAAATTATTATGCTGCAAAAATACTACACATCACACTTACACATCTGCAACTGATGAATACGTAGAGCCACATATGAATTTTCAGTGAAATCTCCTTCATCACACTACAAAACACCTAAAAACAACTGTTAAACAGTGAAAAATGAGATGTAGAACTAAGACACGTATCTGCTTTTGGTCAAGCTATGTTGTTTTCATGTCCAGTGCTTGGAAGAATCTTATTCCAAGCACTGGACACAACTGTAGGATATATATATTATATACATCTTGATTCTGATATAACCAACTTTGATAAAAGCAGAGTGTACTGTAAATCCAAATTTCTGGAAGTTGGTAATGCCTTCCATATCATTAATACATAAGTGGCTGAAGACTCAAGTGAACTTTGTGTGAAAAGTTAGGTCAGTCAGAGAGACAAGAGTTTGGTCAGTCAGGGAGACAAGAGTGTGTTGGTTACAAATAAAACTGGAAACAAGCTAGTACTGAGCAGGGACGCATTTAAAGCAGCTTTCAGAATATTCTAATTTCTTACCAGATATTGCCATACACACAACTGTTGTCCCTGTCATACAGCAAAACAGTATTTCTTTGGACACCTTACCTTGAAGCCACGCATGATGAGAGGCATGATGGTGTCGCGCTCCTTCTCAGACATCTTGTTGCTGGTAGCAATCAGCATCAGCATGTTGTCACAGTCAGTGACCCCCATTGCATACAGGTCACTCAGTACGTTGGCGCATGCTATCTTGCCCTGATACAGTTCAAGGTTAGCAACATTTCTATGAACACTGCCCTGCCCTGTCCCATACTTGTCATGATTTATGAAGGGGTTTCCTTTGCCCTTTGACTAAGGCGTTAACAAACAAACGAAAATGGCTCCTAAAATTCAGTATCTGGCACTGCATCAGTTCTGAAATGCACTCAGTGCAACTACAATTAACAATACAACTTATATGCTCAAAATGAAATAATTTTCATTACAGCATAATAATATAGTCAAGTTGGCCATGGCTACCTCTAAAAGTCCAACTTATTGCAACCCTGTTAGTGTTAGTAGTGTTACAGTAAATTAATAATGGTTAGCAATATTTCTGTCAGTAAAAAAGCATGCCATCCTTTATAAAACATATGCCGTGATATGGTTAGCAACTCTTCAGTAAACCCCTTCCCCGTATTTACTTCTTGATCCCTTATTAGGCTTATTAACAGCCGGATACAGCCCCCTGTAACAGCATGGCAGCAATACCCCCAAAACAAGTTCCAACCTGCATCATGTATGATTCACTGATTGTCTTAATATTTTACCTTTTAATACATTTTTGTTCTTTTTATTACATTACTTCACTGGTTCTAATCTTCTACTGCAAGTATAAAGAGTACATAAATATGTTCAACTTTCAGTTTTGTACATGTATATATGTATATGTATACATGCATGATCTCTATTTCCATCTCCACTTGGTCCCAAGTCAGTAATTGCAAACTGTTATAAAAACAAAATAAATTTATATTTTCAATGACACTGACCTGCCGTAACAATACTATATTTTGTACAACTTAAAAGCTGTTGGAAGCCTGTTTCTGCAGGGAAAACCATGGTACACCTTCTCTCCTCTCCAAACTTAACTGAAGGAAAACAACAAGAGCATTACTGATTATACTTTTAGTTACAGATGCCACCCACTACTTGTGCTAGCCACTGGGCATGAATACCTGCATGAAAGGATCATCGACAAGAGGGTAGAAGAAGTCTGTTGTTTGAACCAGGGAGAGTCCACCATGGCGCAGTGGTGTGATGGAACTATCCATCCCAATACCTGCAAAAGAACTGAGACTAAAGTCCTGTTCTAGTTATACCCATCAAAGGAATTATGGTACTAGAGGAAAAAAACATCCCAACATTTTTCAAAGAAACTAAAGTTGTAAGCAATATCCTACTTTCTGTTGAAAAAGGAAATAAGGCAAGAAAATCAAAAGAAACTAAGCTACATAACAGAACACAAGTACAACCTAATTTTGTTATGAGTATGTGTGCATGTGAGTAACCTGTCGAGTCAGGTGAGAACACAACTGTCAACCTGTGTTACTGTAGTGTTAGTCAACTGCATAAAAATAAGACTCCAAGAGAGCAATTCTTCTGCAAACTGAGTGGGGATACAGATTCCACTATATTCCTAGTATGTACAGTATGCAGCATATATTACATAGTAATTTAATGGCCACATGGGTAATGCTCAGGACAAATACGACCCCTTGTCTTCATGCAGGGGGTACAGTACTAAATTTTCTGTGAAGCTGCCCAATAAGTTTTACCAACAACCTGAAGGCAATTAGTCAGACTCACAATAAAAATGTCATGTTTCCAGAGTTTAAAGAGCATGCAATGGTTGAAAAAGCAATGCTCAGGAGGGTCACACTGTCCCATGCATTACCAGAATTTTGTCTGGTACAAACCTAGTACCCAAACAAGACAAAGTCCTAGTGCATCTTCAACAAAGGCTTGCATTTTTATCCTTTGTGTACATAATTTTTAATCTTTGTCTAGCCTACGCTTTGGGGGTGTGGGGGGCATTTTGTGATAGCCAGAAACATTGTCCAGCCAGTAATTTAACTGGAAATGCTTGCTTAAGAATCTATGTGCTTGTCTGAAAGATTGAAAGTTCAGTGAAGGTCATGTTTCTTTGCATGGTTTTGTGTTTCATGTTCATCAACCATAAACCATCAGTTATTGGAGCCAGGTCTAACAGTTTCCAATCACTTGTGAACACATTTATTATTATGTCTATGACACTTACAAAAAGTTATAACTTATAGTTATATATGTGTAATAATAATAGATGATTTTTATAAATAAAGTCTAGCGTCTAACCCGAGGTAAATTCATTGCCTTGTAGTTGTACAAAAAAAATCACATTTATTGATTTATAGTTGCATACATTTGAATAGAATAGTCCCTAAGCATATCATCTTGCAAAAAATAACTATTTATACACATAAATGTATGCATACACAAATATGAAAACCAATCAGTCTCTAAAATAATATTAATAATATACATGTATGTAACACATGACTGTTCCCAGAGAAAAATAATCAGACAAAAAGCCCTGAGTGCAGTGTGTGAAATATTTTCTATTAGTCTATGTCCAAAGTCTGACCCCACTAGAATGATTTTGTATCCATGATTTTTTTTCTTCTTCTTTTTTCAATTTAAGTGTCAGCAAACTACAAATGTCTAAAATAATATACATGTATCCACCTTATAATAATATTAATCAGCCTTTTTTAATTTTATTTTTTAATTAATCATCAGGTCTTCTGCCCCCCCCCCCCCCCCCCCTTTATTTTTTATAGTTTTACTTTGTGAACTTTAACTCACATTTAATGATTTCGTTTGCATTCTGATGGTGTCATTGTATATTATTATATATGCATTCATTCTGTTCCCATTTACTGCTTCGCCCTGGTAAGTGATATAACCGCACTGGTTGACTGGGCGTAACAGCTACTTACCATTTACTGCTGTTTTTTTTTTTTTGTTTTTTTTTTTATTTATTACAACATCCAGCGTTATTAGTTATTTATATATAACAAAAAATCTGGCTGATTTTCATTGCTGATACAAAATATCTATACCCCCCCCCCCCCCCCCAGCTGTGTTCACATCCACCAAGCTGTTTATTATCTCTGCCTTATCTGCGCGGCCAGCTTAGCTTAGGTCGCAATAGCTGACCATTACGTCACGTGACGTCTCCCTCCACGTGAATGGGCCGCCATTTTGAAAGCAAGAGGCTCGAAAGGGTCCCAGTGTCTCCGCCTTCAGTTTCAAACTCGGACATACTTTACACCCGACTCGACCTACAATAAGGAAAATCCACCAGCTGCATTAGAATGACTGACATTTACACGTTAAAAATCATACAAACTGACTATTTTAGACACATTACTTTTTTGGAAACTAGAATCTTGGAAATAAAAAACTCAAAGCGATTTTAATATTTCTCCAACTTAAAATAAAAAGCTTACCAAGGCGCGGTACCGCTGCCACGTATGGGAATTGCGACTGTTCAACATCCTGAGCACTGCTGTCCGGTTGTAGCCCCTCAAGAAGTTTGAGCAGAACTTCTTGAGGGACTTTACACCCTCATCCCTTTAGGTCAGCAAATTTCGTGAGTCGGAAATTGGGATCCAACTCGTGTGCTGCAGGATCGAACGGACGTCGCATAGCCATGTCGCAATCTTAGAAGACAGATCGTCAAAAGTCCTGTTGAAAAACAAAGAGCAACATTAAAACAACAAAATGCAATGAAATCTGCATGCATTTACACCCAGATGTGACAAAATAAAGATCATTTTAGTTCGCCTTCTTTTGCAGACTTACACGAAAATGGCGACCTCCCTAGTCTGTGCGCGGACACCCGGATGTCGAACATTCATCAGTTCCGAAGGGGAGAAGCAATTGTTTGCAAGATATATTCTAAAACAAATTTTAAATATAGCATACGATTTTGCAAATAACAATCACAGACTGTTTACATAAAGATTGGTGTTCATTAGTACTATGAATACATAAGTAGTAGTTAGATTATCGCCAGAATTTCAAAAATGTTATTTTAGGGGGTAGTCATTGCACCATAACTTCGTCTCTTTTCGGCCACCAAGCCAACGCGCACAGCGTCGGTGGCTAACAGGTGCTCGACTTGGTGACCTAGCTCTCTCGGTCAAAGTGCGGAACAGACTGCCCGCCTGGTCTAGTAATTTTATCATGCTTTGCGGTTGGACTCCCCCCCCCCCCCCCCCCCCCCTCTCCCCAACACACAAAGAGTATGGGAGTCATTCTCTATTCATTCACTCAGGAGCTGTATGAAAGTAGAGGTGGCCGTCCTAGGCTCAGGTACAGTCCCTAATAGTCTGCATCAGTGGTCTCTGTGGACGTCAACAAAATTTGAAGATTTATTCACCATAACCAGAACTCTCTCTCTCTCTCTCTCTCTCTCTCTCTCTCTCTCTCTCTCTCTCTCTCTCTCTCTCTCTCTCTCTCTCTCTCTCTATATATATATATATATATATATATATATATATATATATATATATATGTATAAAATCCCCGTCCAGTCCCTGACAATGGGCGTAGAAACACCTAGTTACTTACTCCCTGATGCAGGCCCCATTCGGGGCGAAAATTCAACTATTCCTCCCCCCCACTTTCTCATCTCATCTTCATCATAAAAAATAAAATAAAAATCCAGAGGAGACTGGATAGTTCATTTGGCGACACAAGCTGAACTCCGTGCCCACTGCGAGTAAATGCGGCAAACTAGCGCAAGCGTGCCATGCTTCAAAAAAACCTGCGGCGGGATGGCGAGGGTTACACTAAGGACAGTAGTGCAGGTTCGTTCAAACCAGTCTGACAACTTGATGCAGTCAGAAGTGAGCAAATAATTTGCTAGAAAGAAGAAAGAAAACAAGAAAAAAAACAAGAAGAAACTGAGAAAGAAGAAGAAATTAACGACAGACGTTAATGAGAGGTCATGGCATGACATAGCGACAGGACAGTAAACTAGATATATGCCTAGCCATTATAATGAGCAATTAAGTAGTTTAAAGAGTACAACAGCGGCAATGCAGTCAAAGTTTAGCTTGAACAACACAAGTAAATTTAATACATGTCCGAGGGCAACGCGACTGTATGCTTCAAATGACAATTTATGCAGCGTTTTTTATCGCGTTATGCGACGTCACACATGCTCCCTTTCTCCGCGCACACTTACTCACTGCCCACACTGGCGCACATACTAAACGAACAGCACGCACGCACACACACATTATAAGCATAGCATGAACATGAGTACAAGTTATGTGCTACTGTTTCTTCGTTTACTTGTATATACTACTATTTTTTTTTTTTTTGGTCAACGACTTGGAATTGCTGGCACTGGATTTGTTTTTTGTTGTTGGTTTTTTCTTTCTTTTTCTGGTGATAAGACTATTTCCGGCCTGAGGTCAGTGTGTGTGTGCACATGTTCCAGTGCAGCACTCTGGTCTTTGATTCGGCGTCACTGCCATATTGTGCCAAAGTGCGATGTTCCCTTGACTTGGGAAGGTATTTATGACTATGACGACCGCATTGTAGGCCCTGAGTTTTAGTTAATCTTGAAGAAAGGGAAGATCGGTTTGGGGTAATCCTGTAGTACACACCTCCCTTCCTTCTTCTTCAGCGTTCCAGTTTACAGTTATTTGACTTGGTGGTATTGACGAAGTTGGTTTTCTGTACCAGGTCCTCTTTTGAGCCCCAGAGCTTTTTAGCAAGCGAGACTCAGTCTTTGGGGCTGCAGAACATGCTCTGGGGTTTGTGGGCCTGTCTCACATGGGCAGTCTAGTGTGTGTGACAGACCACGGCTAGTGAACAGTCCGTAGTCAGAAGGTGTTTATCTGCTGGTGGTACTGTGATCCAGTGCAGCTGAGACTGCCTATTCAACACACTCTTTGCACATACCGAGATCGTATTAAGATCTCTAAAACAGTAAAAGATTACCAGTGCTGTCTGAACTTCTGCATAGAGAGTGCTGCCACCCCAGTTTTAGACAGAGCTCTAACCTAGACCACACACACACACTCTCTCTCTCTCCAGTTCAGACACAGGATTTACAGTCTGGCATGTTAGCCAGCCAGCCTTTAACTCTAAGTCAACTCATGTTGAAAGTTGTGTGTGTACACGTGCATGTTTGGCAGCATGTTGCCACACTGATTTTGTCAAAAACACAGTAATTATTACCTGTCTTGTTTTCTTCTCAGTTTGTTGTTGAGACTGAAAGAACCCAGACTGGCAACCTGCCAGACTTGCTGTTGTTTCACGGCCAAGTATGATGGGTGACATTGCAAAGTGTGGTTATCTGCGCCAGGTTGACAAGTCACCTGCACCCTACTATTACATCAAAGCCTCATTGTAAGTACAATCTCTCTCTCTCCCTGTATATATTTATAGTAACAGTAATACACACAGTGCCATTAGCTCTCATTTTTATCTGTCATCATGTATATATATAGAGAGAGATTATTTATGGTGGCACATCTTGTAAGAGCCCAGGGTGTTTACAGATGTGCACAGTCATCATTTTCCAAAACAGACAAATGAACTTATATATCCACGTGCACACAATTGCATGCACATGTCCATGTAAGTAAGTTGGTGTTTTATGCCCAGTCAACCGGTGCGGTTATATCAGGGCGATCACATGTCCATACCCCTAACACACACACACACACACACACATTCATGTACACACACACATACTACAAATACATACGCATAGCTAGTCATGGGTTGGTGGGAAAAAGTTTAAAAAGTGACAAATCAGTATCCAGAAGAGAAGTGGGTTTTTTTTTTCATCAGGTTTGACTTAAGATGGTGAAGGAAAATGCCCTATGGCCAGCCCTTTCTTTGCTTGTTGTTTATACAGTGCTTGGCTTTATCTCTGCTGTTCTGATGTGTATAAAATGTATTTATAATTTTTTTTTTATATAGTTATAGACCTTTTATGTTTTCTTCTGATTCCCAGAGAGTATGAAGGCAAAGGGCTGGAAATGGATGCACTACAGTTCAAACATGTCATCATGCAAGCATTGACTGAAGTCTTTGGAAAGGTACAGACTTTCAGAATTTACATTTTGCCATGTGAGCCTGATATATCTTCAGAATATTTTAAAGCCAAATCATAAATGGGTACAGGCAGTCAGCATTAACACATTGTCATGCAAACCAGATATAACCTAAGTATAATTAGGTAAGTCAATAAATGGGTAGAGGCAGTCAGCATTAACACATTGTCATGCAAATCAGATGTGACCTAAGTATAATTAGGTTAGTCAGTAAATGCATACAGGCAGTTGGCATTAACACATTTTTATGCAAGCCAGATATCACCTAAGTATTCAGCTAGATGGGTACAGACAGTCATCGTGAACAATTTATCATTTTGCCCTGCAAGCCATGACAGAAGTGTTCAGGGACTGCAGCAATCAGATTAGAATGCGGAAGAAAAAAAACCCAGAGTGACAGGATCATCAATCACTCAGAGCAAATGAAATGGAAAAATGGATTACTGATACTAGTAGTCTAGTTGTTAAACATAAATAAAACTGTTGAATGCTTCTGCTTGCAGTTGCACAGAATGGAGCATGTTGTTTGCTGTTGGTTGTATATAAAAAAAAGCCAACGGATGTAAATTATAGAAACACACACTAAACCAAACCACATGACACACGCACAAGAGTCAGTGAGAGACAAGCAGTCTGTCACTGTGATGCATGTGCTGATAAAGTTCTCAAGGAAACTAGTGAAAGTGAAAACTTTCCTTTTCTGACTGTACCCTCATCCCAACTAATGTCAATCTTAGTTTTTGATTCAGTTGTAACTTGTATCTGTCACGCTGTGTGTGTGTGGATGGTGTTTGTGCTTGCACCTGTGTGTGGATGGTGTGCATGTGTGTGTATAATAGTATATGTTATATATGCCTATATGGATCAGTGTAATGTACAGATGGTATGCATTCATTGTACTTTTTTTCTCTTTCCCTTCTGCCTCATTTAATGCTTTACGTAAATTGTTCAGTAGGTCTGTACCTTTATGTGTGTAGAAAATATTGTCTGTAGGTTAATATGTATTCTGTGAGTGCTCAGGGTGTTGATGGGTGAATTATAAATACACCATTATTATAATAAATTCATGGTTTAATTCTTCAGATTGGTGCCAGTGACACCATCGATGTGCTGAAGTTGTCTTCATCTGGTGAAGCTGTGCTGCGTGTTCCCTCAAGGTAACCGTTGTTGTACTGTGTTCCCTCATGGTAACTGTTGTTGTACCATGTTCCCTCACAGTAACTGTTATACCATGTTCCCTCATGTAACTGTTGTTGTGCCTTGCTTTTGTGTTTCTGCCATTGCTACACTCTTGCATGTTTTGTCATGGTATCTGTTGTGCCTTGCTTTTGTGTTTTGCCACCACTACACTGCTGTATGTTCCCTCTCAGCAATTGTTGTGCCTTGCTTTTGTGTTTCCGCCATGGCTATACTGCTGTGGTTGAGGGCATGCACAGCCTCTATAAACAATGCAAGCAGACTCTGTGTGTGTGTATGTGCATGTATGTGTGTGTGTGTGTGTGTGTGTGTGTGTGTGTGTGTGTGTGTGTGTGTGTGTGTGTGAGCAAGACTCCAAGCTCTGGTTTACAACATCCTTTCTCCAACTACTGCCAATTGCCATAATTCGTTATGCCACAGGTCTCCCAAAACTGTCAGGTCACTAACAGTTTTTCATTGGTGCTCATATGGCAGAAAGCTGGATGTAACAGACAATTCAAATTATATCATGTGTTTTGTTTTCATAATGGCCCACACTACTTATGCCAGCACAAATAAAACCAAAAATTGTTTGCACCAAGATGCAGCTAATATTTTACCTGGGGTGGATGTACTTCATTGTTACACACATACTACGACACAATGTTGCTGCCAGTCCAAACCTACCTGGGGTGGATGTACTTCATTGTTACACACATACTACGACACAATGTTGCTGCCAGTCCAAACCTTTTGGAGGGTGTTGACAGCATCAGTGGACAGATGCATGGAGGAGGTAAGGAGTGCCCCTTCAGTGGCATAACCAATGGTGGCAGAGTTTGGAGGATGGGGGCCAGAAAGTGAGGCTTGGAGTGTGTGTGTGAATATGTGCATACATATGTCTATATTCAGCTTTACATTTTGTGAAATATCTGATAAAAAAATAATAATACTGTTAACAATGTATTCCCCACCCCCACTCTCCCCTGAAAAAAGACAAAAATGTTTTGACAATGAGGAATGGATACATGTGGCTGAGTTGATTGCACTTCTCTCATGAAGAGGTTCAAACTCCACGGTGAGCAGTAATCATTTTGATCCTTTTTCTTCTCCTATGCTACAGAGGTTGTGTGTTTGTGATTCAAATTTCAGACTTGTTAAAAAATAAATATGTATGGACAGGTAATGTTTAGACATAATATATGAAATAAAGCATGTTGCATGTTTATGCCCAGAAAAAGGCAACCCAGGATTTCTGACACAACACATACTAAAACTGTAATAGTATTGGTTGACAAGTCTTGATTCCAAAGCTGAAATTTTATACATGTATAGTCCAAAGTACAGTCAAAACTGGTCAGTTGAGAAAACTGGTCAGTTGAGAAAACTGTGGTTGATTGCTGGTGTGTTCTACTTCATCATTTGGCAATGTCCACTTTTAGCCTTGTCAGTTCATGGTCCTCAAATGGTGTGAGTGTGTGCATGTGTGGATGGAATGAACTTGAAGTGTGCACTATGTTCAGCGTTGGCATAATCCACATAGTGGTTCATTCTGTACTATGCCAGTGTATACACACAAGCACACACACACACACGCATCCTCATACCATTTGGGGACAGCGAACTGACAGTGCTAAAAGGGGATATTGCTGATCATTTAAAGAAACCACCTTGGTCAAATGACAATTTGTCCATTCTTTTTCTGTTATTGCACTTGGCAACACATTTTTAGAAGAATGTTTTTTTTTAATGGTTGATAGCTTTTGTTTTTAACATTCTTTTTAGTTCATCAGTTTTGTGTTTATGTTGCAGGTGCTTTGTAAAGCTATGGGGTGCTTTGTGCTTGTTTGGAAAGCACAACGGACAAGCCTGTGCCTTCAGAGTCCAGCAGGTGAGCCACACACCATACTCAGTCACAATCCTGTTTGTTTCAGGCCTTTGCCTTTCACCTCAGAGTACAGAGTGAGTGTGTGTTTTTTTGTACACTTCTAGTATGTTACATGACGCACATGGTACCATGCAGTTTCAAACGCCCTGGCCTTCTCAGAACCTGTTTTGTCCACCTCATATAAAAAACAAAAACAAAAACAAAACCTAAAACGTAAAGACTGTTTTGAAATGCCCCATTGACTTTACATCTGATTTTCAAAAAGTAGTTTTGTGAGTGTCACATAGTGGTACTGGATGTGCAAAACAACATCAAGGGCTTCAGCTGGCCTGGTGCCCACCTGTTGCTAATAATTTTCCTTTGGTGAAGTGAGCATGCACATCTCATGCCAAGCACAGACGTGTTTACTCGTACGATTTAGGCATATTTTGTATGCCTAAATTTTCAGCGTACAAAAATATGAAAATAATATTTAAAAAATAAATAATAATCTTTGCATGTTTTGCAGTTCATTTGTTTTCCAGTCTGGAATATGCCCAGTTCTGCGTTTTTGGTGGCACATGTATAAGTCTCACGACTTCTTGCTGCTGTAGCGCCAGTTTCTATATCATGCTTTGCGTAGTCTTGGCACTGAATTCTCAGGCAAGTCAAAGTGAGGCTTTCCACTGCAAAGTATGAAGCTGCATTGAAATTATTTTCAGATTATTTTCACTGAGAACAAAATGAAACTGAAAAGGCTTGAAAATACTCAAACTGTTCTAAAAATACATCCTTTTTTTTTTTTTTAAGTATATTCTTTATCTGTATTTGAGTGTAAACAGGTCTGCAAATATCAAAGGAGCAGCATACAACAGGAAAACTACAGCACTTAATATTGTTTGGTACAGTTCCCCTCTGGTTGGTCTGTGACCATAGGAGGTGACATGCCCTACCTAGAGGTCTCTTGTGAACAGACCTACAGTGATGCTGGGTTGGTTTTCTGTGCAGATTTCAGCCAGTCTGATGAGTTTGTCCTGCAGCAGTCGCAGCTGGGCAGTGGCAGATGTGCCATGATCACTGGAGACAACTGGGGATGTATCCTGATCATCGTAAGCCATGTGACAACTTGGCACGTGATCACTCGGCTGGGTGACTTCTTGGAGCGTACCCCGATCATAGCAGGCCAACTGACAACCTGGGACATGTCATCATCGTTCAGCAAATGCACACATGCTGTGATCTCTGGAAGCTGAGTGAACTTGGGAGATGTCCTGATCATTGCAGGCCAAGCAACAATCTGGAGCAAATCAGGCCAAGTGACAACTTTGGACATGTCCTGATCACAGGAGGCAGAGTGTCAACCTGGAACATGTCCTGATCATTGGATAACAACACACATGCTGTGATCACTGGAGGCCTAGTGACGATATATGTCCTGATTGTCACAGGCCAAGTGACAACTTGGGACATGTCATAGACATTGGACAACAGCATGCATGCTGTGATCACTGGAGGCCAAGTGACAGGATATGTCCTGATCATCACAGGTCAAATGACAACTTGGGACATGTCATGTCACTTGGCCTCCAGTGATCACAGCATGCATGCTGTTGTCCAATGTCTATGACATGTCCCAAGTTGTCACTTGGCCTGTGATGATCAGGACATATCCTGTCAATCACAGGTCAAATGACAACTTGGGACATGTCATGCTCATGGCTGTTGGCAGGCCATGTAATATCTTTGGACCATCAAGAGTTGAGAGACAATATATTCTGATAATTGCAGACTGTGTAACACTTCTTGTGAGCTGCCAGTCCTGCTAATTATAATTTGCAAGACTCAGATTGGAAACTGAATATAAAATCAAGTAAAAGAAATGTCAGCAGATTCTTGTGTTTCTTTTATAACATACACGATATACCCAGTGCTTGAACTGCAATTGCATTTTCTGTTGACTTCAGCTTGCTTTATTCCATGAACTTCTGAAGCCTCTCTTCTCCCCTCTCTCTCTCTCACACATGGTGACATATACACATTTCACATCTGTTTGCGGGAAAGCTTTAATTGAAAGTAAAAAGTCCAAAGGAACTGGGAGGGGGGGGGGGGGGAATAAAGTAAGCAGCAACAACATAGCTCACATCAAAAAGTACCATACACACCAAAACTGGACAGCATGCATCTATAGCAACAAAGTTCACATTACAGTTTTCACAGTAAAATTAACTGTAAATACAAAATACAGTTTAACACGTATACAGACAGCATGTTTGTATATATATATATGAACCATATGGTAAACTGGACAGCATTCATGTATATCACATATATGTTACTCTAGACAGCATATTACATATATATCACCTTCAGTGTAGAGGATTGGACATGTATAACTACTAGTATGATCAAATCTGCAATCTTGTGTAATGCATGAAAGTTGTCTGGGCCCTCATTAGGATGGGTGTGTAGACCAGGTCACAGTTTGACAGGGTCAGCTATTATAAACTAAATTCTACTAATGTCTCAGTACAGCTGAAATTTATTTTGTATTAATCATTATATTAATGTAATAAATTTAACACATCTTTGTATTTTTCATTCAGTATAGTGTAGAATAAACTTTAGCTAAATTGCCCCCCCAACCTTATTTCTTAAACTCATAGTTTACAGTCAAAACAGCTATGAGACATTTGCCTACTGAACACTGCCTATTAAAGATACTTTACACACGTGTACACACACAAAAAGGTGATGTGTGTTGGGCTTGTGTGTATGTCTGTGTGTGCGTGTCCAAATCAGGGGAAAAAAATTATGCCCACTAAACCATATTAAACTTGTATCTTACAGTCAAAACAGCCATGAGACATTTGCCTACTGAACACTGCCTATTAAAGATACTTCACACACATGTACACACACAAAAAGGTGATGTGTATCACTTGTGTTGGGCTTGTGTGCATGTCTGTGTGTGTGTCCAAATCTGAGAAAATATTTTTTGACAAAGTGTCATTTTGGGATCACTGTGCCCAAGTGAGTTTAAAACTGCACAGCATCAAAATGAATGTATGGTCTCAGAAAGCAAAGTGCAAGCAGGGTTGCTAAGCATGAAAGTGAATGTGTGGCCTCTGAAAGCAAAGCACAAAAGTAGACTTTTGTAACAAAATGCAGGCCAAGAGTTTTGAAGCAGATGTAGGTGTTGCAAAACTGTTACCAAAGGAGTACTTTTCCTTTGAACCTTGGCTTCCGGACAGGTGGTCCACAGGTGTTGAGAAATGTCACTCAGAAAAAGCAGTGTTGGTCGGTAGTTTATTTGTGGCATTTACAACATCAAGAGTTTCTCAAACTTCAACAACAAGTAGAAAACTAACAAAAAAACAAAAAAATAATTGACTATTTAACACTGAATATAAAAAATCAAAAAAATCTGACAACCGAGACAAAAACAACTACAACTTACAACACTGAAGTTCAAGGCTCTAAACTCTTCAGCAGATTTTGTTCTCTTCTGTCTAATATGCTGTCTCTACAATTACACAACTGACTGCACCTGCTCCAAGTTTCCAAAGACAATGATACCAAATCTGACATAAAAATAGATTTTTAAACCAAGAACATTCTGCTTTAATCTGTAGTCCCTGATATTAATTAGTCATGGGTAAAGTCTGCGTTATGAAGGAGTCTTGGAATCTGTTTGTGATATGAAGGGTGTCTTTGATACAATTTGTGGGTGATATGAAGGGAGTCTTGGTAAGTGTGTGGGTGATATGATGGGAGTTGGTAAGTGTGTGGGTGATATGATGGGAGTTGGTAAGTGTGTGGGTGATAGGAGTCTTGGTAGGTGTGTGGGTAATGTGAAGGGAGTCTTTTGTAAGTATGTGGGTAATATTGGTAGGTGTGTGGGTGGTAAGAAGGGAGTCTTGGTAAATGTGTAGGTGATATGAAGAGAATCTTGAAAGTGTGTGGACGATATGATAGGAGTCTTGGTTAAGTGTGCAGGTGACATGAAGGGAGTCTTGGTAAGTGAATGGGTGACATGCAGGGAGTCTTGGTAAGTGTGTGGATGACATGAAGAGAGTCTTGATCAGTGTGTGGGTAATATGATAGGAGTCTTGGGAAGAGTATGAGTGATATGATGATGTCAGTTGGTTGGTGCTTTGAGCCCTGTCAGTCACAGAGGATTACATCAGGGCTAAAAACAAACTTCAGTTTATCTCCTAGTTATTCATCACACAAATTGTAAAATGTTTCACATAATTTTAACACACTTCATGTTTCGTAAAACACACCAATCTCTCGCAAGAAGCTGGACATTATTTTCCAGAATCACATTCTGAAAGAGTGAATACGAAGATCTCTCTTCAAAATACGTCTTTCAAGTCAACACACTCAATCAAGATATGTTTAACTGTGACTACATGCAACACAAACAGGAACATCTTTTCTTATAATAAGGGAATGTGTTTTTGGTAAGCGCGCGCATGTGTGTGTGTGTGTGATATGAAGGGAGACTTGGGATGAATGTGGGAGTCGTAAGATGGAAGTGCTGGGGGAGAGTGTGAGTGATACGAGTGCGTCTGGAAGAATATCTGAATGACATGACAGGAGTCTTGGGAAGAGTATGAGAGATGTGAAGAGAGGAAGTCAGACTGACACTGAATCTTTGGAAGAGATGAAGGGATTCTTGGTAAAGGGAATCTTGAGAAAAATGTGTGCACTGTATGAAGGAAAGGACAGAACTTGGTTGTTGTTTCTATGCCCAGTCAACCATGATGGTTATATTGGGGCGATTTTGAAAAAATGTGAATGATAATCTCAAATGAAGAGTTAGGGGAAAGAGTGCAAGTGATATGGTGGGAGTCTTACCATAAGGCAGCAACTTGGACAGAAATGGCTGGATACTTATACATGAATATATTATATTCTCAATATTAATGAAAACCTACATTCACATTCATCAAGTTTTTTCCTCTCATCCTTTTGACACACAAAACCCTTTTGACATAGCTGTACATAGTGGCAACCATATTGCGTGCATTATTGTAGTACAGCAATAATTGGTATAAGTAGACGATAAACATGGGGCAATACAGCACATGACAGCAAATGGGCCACAATAGTATCCCAACAAATGAACCAGAGTAAATTTGCACACACACACACATATATAATTATATATAATTTGAGCATTAGGTAGTGACAAGTGATAAATTATAACCATATTTCTGTGATGTTACCCCCCTCCCCCTCCCCCCCCCCCCCCCAAAAAAAAAATATATATAAAAATCAGCTGATGTTATAAAATAACAGAAAAACCAGTTACTGACTCACAAACTAGCAGAACACTTCTGAGAAGCTTTGTCACTCAGAGAAACAGATGACAAGACAAACCAGTGCTAGTCTTTTTGTTATTGTCAATACTACTACTAAGGTTTCAGAAGTATGCACTTGTAAAGCATTCTGTGGACAACACTTTCATGTGTTAAGTGGACACAACAGGTTGTCATCAATTTAGAATTCGCTCTAATTAAGCGTGAAGTGGGGATTATATCTTGATCACTGTATGGAGCAGAATGCCACCTCAGAGTTGTCCTGAGGTGACCCTGCGCAGTTGACAGGACGTTAAAATCAAATTACCAACTAACTAACCACCTGAGAGAACCGGGCTTATCAAAACAACTTTTGTTCAACAGGTAGAAGAGAATGAAACAAAAGCTTGCAATCAAGGATTTTGATGTAAAACACTGCCTTGGTATTATATTCATTTTCTAATCTGACTTGAGAGCAATGATTAGTGAGACTGGTTGCACACAAGTGTCCTGGCTAACCCACAATGGCCATACTGCCTCTTTCATTTTTGGCCAAGAATAACTGGGCAACCCAGCACAGCACTCCATCTGACCAAAGGTATATAGCCAAAGCAAAAGTGTAGTGATACAATCTTTGATCAGATACAATATCTGCTGCGCCACCAGAAGATCACCATCTTCCAATTATGGAGTGGTCACTGCCATCTGCATGTCCATCTGTATTGCCTTGGTTTGCTAGACATGGCTGACTGCCGGTGTGAGACAGGCTCACAACCCCAGGGCTTGCAGTTCTCCCCCCTATACAAGGTAGCAGGACACAGCACAGGCCCCAAAGAGCCACACTTGAAGAAAAGCTCTGGAGCTCCTGCAGACAATCTGGTTTGTTAATACCATTGACTTACACGTGTGAGGAAAAATCTTGGAACACAGACCAAGAAGGTAATCAGCATTAAAGCTGTGTGCTCCGGTCACCCAAAGAATGCGATCAATGAGACTGTCAGTAGCTAGAAGGGCTGCTGTGACATCTGATGATGTTTTACAGAGGATTCTAACTTAAAAAGAAAATCCTTGATTGTGAGCTTATATTTGCCTCTTTTACCTGTTGTGTGTTTTACCCTTTACCAATCTCCCTGAACAAACCATGCTTTGAAAAGGCTGTTCCTATTAAATAAGTCCACCTCTAGTGTTGCACATTTATAAAAACAATTCCTCCACAGTTTAAGATTTTAACAAATTTCATCCCTGTCATTCGTTAGCTGCAGATTGAGAAAGGTGTTTTCAATGAAATTTTGAGCACGTTCTGTCCTGAGTAATTAAAACCAGCATCCTTTTTAACTTTCTGTGTGTTTCGATCCATAAAAAACATGATCTCCAGTACTATCTGAACTGACGACTGCAAGCACCAACCAACCAACCATCAGTTGCACTTGCAGTGTCTTGCACATTCACACCAATTGTCATTGCACAAAGCCCTTGAAGAAGTATCACATACTATTCACACCGTATACTAGACTGGACATACCTGGGCCAGATAATCCAGTCTGATATTGCACAAAATATCACACAAAATACAGTCATATTGCACATGCATGCACATCATACTTATATGTCGAACACCACCGGGTGGTTCCAGTTTAGTGTGAGATCAATTCAGCTCTCAAAAACACTGCCTTAGAAGCTGAGTCTGAAAATGGCTACCCACTGTAAAGTTCATGCAAAAACATGCAGCCAGGCAACCAAAACACAAATAAATAGCTGGTACATAAACACAACCACAAATAAATCAATAATACATATAATTATTATGTCCTTATCAAATACAGGTAAATGAAAACGAACTGGAAGAATAGTACGGAAGCAGGTACCGCTCTGCAGAGCCAGTCTGACTCGTGACAGAATTGTGAGACAAATGATGTAGCATCTTCATGTTTGATGAACACAGTGGTTTTCAGCACAAATACTATCACTGGCAATAACAAATGTGCATATACATGGACAAACCAATTAGCATAAATTATTGCATTCTATAACAACAGTGGCTATCAGAAGAGCACAAAAATCACAACAATATCATAACAGAATAAAAACAAACAAAATCTGAAACAGTTGAATGCCAGCATTCTGAAACAAGACCATAACACACAAAAGGGTACAAAGAAGACTTATTTAATTAGACACTGATTCTAATTAAAATAACCACTGTTTTTAACCTTTTGTGTGGTCTGATCTTTATTCAGCATTAAATACAGAAAGCTGTTCAATACAAATTATTCTCACACACAGCTACATGATACAGACTATTCACTTCAGTAATCCAGTACTGTAGGTCACACACACACACACACACACACACACACACACACACACACACACACACACACACACACACACACACACACACACACAGATGCATGCACACAGACAGATGCATGCATGCATGCATGCACACACACACATAGTGACAAAAACTTACATATCATAGAGCTCTATGCCTAGTCAGTGAAATGTTACACACTGACAATGACAAAAACTGACATATCAATGTATCATTTATATTTCTTCTATGCCTAGTCAGTGAAATGTTACACACTGACAATGACAAAAACTGACATTATAGATCTCTATGCCTAGTCAATGAAATGTTACACAGTGACACTGTGACAGTGACAAAAGCTGACATAGATCTTTATGCCTTAGCCAGTGAAATGTTACACACTAACAATGACAAAAACTGACATCATAGATCTCTATGCTTAGTCAATAAAATGTTACACACTGACACTGTGACAGTGACAAAAACTGACATATCATAGATCTCTATGCCTAGTCAGTGAAATGTTACACACTGACAGTGACAAAAGCTGACATATGATTAGTATCATAGATCTCTATGCCTAGTCAGTGAAATGTTACACACTGACAGTAGCATATCATATGATTGTGATCCCTTGCTATCTTTTTTCTAACTTCGGTCTTGCAAGCCACTCTCAATATGAACTTCATTAAACTTCAATTTGTCTCACAATTAATAAATTACCCTTGTGTTTCACCTGGCCTGAGAACTGTGGTCAGGTGTTAGCCAGATGGTTAGTGTAACACTTCAAGATGCATCCACAGAGTAACTGCAACTCAGCTCCTAGCTCTCCAAATGGGACCATAACACCCACCTTTGCAAGAGCCAGTCAGGGCTGAAAAATCATGCACATGTATACGCTTCGATGGGTTTGAATCCATGACCATCTAACTCATATCCGTAACTCCTGACCACCACACCACAATAGTGAGTCTTTATTATTTAACTGTTGTACGTGTATCAGGACTATTACTATGATCGTACACAAAGCTTTGATGGATTGTTAACCGTGATGGCCAGTTTTATGGCACTCACTGTTTGAACATTAGCAACACAGGTATACATATAGTCTTTTCACCAATGTGTGTGTCCAGATGCACATTGTCCACTTGTGCATGGCAAGTTTTCCATCACCACTCCAACAGGGACTCAGGCATTGTCCAGTTTGGCAAGAGTACATAGCAAGTTTTCCACCATCGCTAGTGTCCACCCTCTCATGTCCAGACCCAGACTCTGTCTAGTTGTACACAGCAAGTTTCTGCCATCACTAGTGTCCAACCTCTCATGTCCAGACCCAGACTCTGTCTAGTTGTACACAGCAAGTTTTCCACCATCGCTAGTGTCCACCCTCTCATGTCCAGACCCAGACTCTGTCTAGTTGTACACAGCAAGTTTCTGCCATCACTAGTGTCCAACCTCCCATGTCCAGACCCAGACTCTGTCTAGTTGTACACAGCAAGTTTCTGCCATCACTAGTGTCCAACCTCCCATGTCCAGACCCAGACTCTGTCTAGTTGTACACAGCAAGTTTCTGCCATCACTAGTGTCCAACCTCCCATGTCCAGACCCAGACTCTGTCTAGTTGTACACAGCAAGTTTCTGCCATCACTAGTGTCCAACCTCCCATGTACAGACCCAGACTCTGTCTAGTTGTACACAGCAAGTTTCTGCCATCACTAGTGTCCAACCTCCCATGTCCAGACCCAGACTCTGTCTAGTTGTACACAGCAAGTTTCTGCCATCACTAGTGTCCAACCTCCCATGTCCAGACCCAGACTCTGTCTAGTTGTACACAGCAAGTTTCTGCCATCACTAGTGTCCAACCTCCCATGTCCAGACCCAGACTCTGTCTAGTTGTACACAGCAAGTTTCTGCCATCACTAGTGTCCAACCTCCCATGTCCAGACCTAGACAATGTCTAGTTGTACACAGCAAGTTTCTGCCATCACTAGTGTCCAACCTCCCATGTCCAGACCTAGACAATGTCTAGTTGTACACAGCAAGTTTCTGCCATCACTAGTGTCCAACCTCCCATGTCCAGACCTAGACAATGTCTAGTTGTACACAGCAAGTTTCTGCCATCACTAGTGTCCAACCTCCCATGTCCAGACCTAGACAATGTCCAGTTATACACAGTGCAGGTTTTGCACCATCACTAGTGTCCAGCCTCTCCTGTTCAGACTCAGCATGTTGTACACAGCAGGCTTTCCACCAGTACTAGTGTCCAAACCCTCATGTCCAGACCCAGACACTGTCCATTTGTCCACAACAAGTTTTTCACCATTACTGGTGTCCATACAAAGCAAATTGTATACAGAAGATATTCCACTGTCATTTGTGTCCAGCCCCTCATGTCCAGACCCAGCAAGTTGTACACAGCAGGTCTTCCACTATCACTTGTGTCCAATCCCTCTTGTCCAGACCCAGCAAGTTGTACACAGCAGGTCTTCCACTATCACTTGTGTCCAACCCCTCTTGTCCAGACCCAGCAAGTTGTACACAGCAGGTCTTCCACTATCACTTGTGTCCAACGCCTCATGTCCAGACCCAGCAAGTTATACACAGCAGGTCTTCCACTATCACTTGTGTCCAGCCCCTCATGTCCAGACCCAGCAAGTTGTACACAGCAGGTCTTCCACTATCATTTGTGTCCAACCCCTATGTTCCAGACCAAGCAAGTTGTACACAGCAGGTCTTCCACTATCACTTGTGTCCAACCCCTCATGTCCAGACCCAGCAAGTTGTACACAACAGGTCTTCCACTATCACTTGTGTCCAACCCCCCATGTCCAGACCTGGCACTGTCCAGTTGTTTTGCACAGCAGAATTTCCATCACTCATGTCTGATATCTCACGTCAAGACACTGTCCAGTTGTCCACAGCACGTTTTCCATCATCATTAGTGTCTGACCCATCATGTCCAGGCACTGTTAAGCTGTACACATGGCTGGACAGAATTTCACACAACTCATGTCCAGACCCAGACACTGCTCAGTTGTACACATGGCTGGACAGGATTCCACAAGACTCCTGTCCAGGCACAAATGCTGTCCAATTGTCACGAAGCTTCAGCACTGACAATTACACATAATATATTACACAAAGTAAAACCCTGCTGATGATCCCAACATCCTGCCAGCCACACAGTCATCTCAGGATGAACAAACACCACATTATACCCACTGTAACAAAGTTAGGGGGGTACACTGGAATCACTGTGTCTGTCTATCCTTTGGTCTGTTTGTTTGCGTGTCTGAACTTTGGTCTATGAGATATCTTCTGAACTGTGCAACCTTTTCTCACCAAATGTGGTGCAGTGATGCACCATCATGAGATTCTGAAGTGTGAAATAATCGGGCTGCTGTCTTTGAGGTTACGGTCACAGTGAGGGCTTATAATTAAAATATGACTCTTTTTACTATAATCTTCTGAACTCAGGATTCTTTGGCAAATAAACTTAGCTTCATGGTAGTAGATCATCATATGCTAAAATGTCCAGTGAAAATACTGAATTGCTGTGTTCATGGTTAGTCACAGCAAATTATGCTCCAAATTTTAGTTTGTCCAGATAATCTCTCCTGAACTGCTGAACCTTCCTTTTGTAATCAAACTTGGTACAGTAGTACATCACCATAAACCAGAGTGAAAAAAAAGAAAAGGGTTGCTATCTTCAATGTCAAGGTCACAGATAGGGCTCAAGTAATCAAAATATGATTGTTTCTATCTTCTGAACTTCTGATCCTTTTGCTACCAAACCTTGATGGTATATCATCATATGCCAGGCTGTCTTGAGAAAAGATTTCTTTGTTGTGTTTAAGGTCCAGGTCAAGTGAAGGTTAAAACCTTTTACCGAATGTTTGTCTGGGCAGTATCTTTTGAAGTATTTAAGTTTTAACCTTTTGCAGCCAAGCTTGGTATGGGGATGCATCATCATGAGCCAGAGTGTCACACAAAAATATTGTTTTTTGGCCATCACCAAGGTCAAGGTCATGGTGAGGGCTCATATTATCAAAATATTATAATTTTGACTATATTTTCAGCGCCGCTGATCTTTTGCAATCAAATTTAGTTTGACAGTACATAATCATAAGCTGGAGTGCCCTGTTAAAAGACTGGATTGATGTATTCAAGGTCAAGGTCAAAGTGATAGTTCTAAAGTTTGCCCTGTTAAAAGACTGGATTGATGTATTCAATGTGGTAGTTCTAAAGTTCATTGAATGTTTGTCAGTCTGTATTATTACTATTAACCAGACCTAGTGCAAACAAAGTGGGCATATAGATAGATATATATATATGTGTGTGGATAATATGGAATGCTGACAATAAGAGTGACTTACACTACAATAGCTATGCACTCAGTGCTGTGCAAGGTGACAAACCTTGCTTAAAACCTAACTCATCTCTAAATTGTACCCAAGTGACACATACAATCAACCCCCCCCCCCCCCCCAAAAAAAAATATAAAAAATAATATATATAGCATGAAAAATAAATATAAATATGGTTTCGGTATAGCTCCACTCACTGAGGATGCATGTTACTGGTTACTCCTCCACCTATCCTACAAAATGCCACTATCTTTTACTATTGACTGCTGGATGCTAAGTTAATGTCTGTCAAAAGAACTCAGTTCTGATGGCACCATGAAGCATTTTTTATTCACAACCTCACTGCACTTTGATGTTTGTTGTTACGAAGGTGGCAAATAAAAAATAAAAAAATAAAAAGAAAGAACAAAAAAGTGATGGATAAGAGATTTTACCATAAAGGGTCAAAGTCAGAAAATGTCCTCTTCTGTGTTGCCAGGAAACTGTTGGGTCTGTGGTTAATCAACTTGTGTCAAATCCAGGACTGGAATCATCAAACAGGTCACCAAAATCTGTCAACAGAGACCTCAGTGTCATCACTGAAATTCATAAAGAACATGTTGTCAGAAAATTTCACATTAATCTCATCACACTACTTATGCTATTGTCAATTTTTTTAATTTTATTTTTTTAATATAACTATACTATCTACAACCCCCAAAAAGATAATATGTGGAAAAACTGCTATTACTATGAGTCTATTACTATGTACCTGTACTCCAAAGCCTGCAATGAGTGGTCACCAATGGAAGAAAAAAAAAAGAAAAAAAGCTTTTCCACTGGAAACTCCCTCAGTCTCTGTACATGTATACCCCTGTGAGCACTTGTTTAATATATAACATAAAATAATTTAAGATAAAAAATATTTCAAAACTGGCCCGAACTACACCCTAAAATGATTGTTTCCTGTTCATCTCGATAATTTCTGGGTGTAGTTCAGACTGTTTCAAAAAAAAGAAGAAATACTTATATTTAATATAAATGTACACACTAACTAGTTCACATGTTTTCTTACACCCATGGTTTTCATTGTGAAGTTTCAGTAAATATACCATATGCTGTTGGTCCACATCACATACTTTTTACAAGCATTTCAGTGGATATTCAATTCAATCCAATTCAATTCAAAAACTTTAATCATCCCACAAGGGGCAATTTTGTTGTGGTCATGAATGATATTGCCTGAATGTCATGGGCATCATAACACTCAGTCAAATTTACAGACATTCCAGCGGATACCTTCCCATGCATTTTGTGTGTGCCTGCATCCACATCTTTTACACTGACCTTTCTGTGGACATACCTAGTTTCAGGAATAGCGCAAATTTGTTGTTTGTGATATATTATAATATATAATTCATTCAAACAAACAAGCTACTTCTTGTAACAAGTATGTTTTGATGTTCAGAATTAACAAAGTTTCATGGCAATAGTAACCTGAGTGCATACACACCCATATTTGACAAAGGATAGTGTGTAACTGTAGGCCTGCAGTACATACACACCCACATTTAGTACAGGTTACTAACTGTAAACCAGCAGTACATACACACCCACATTTAGTACAGGTTACTAACTGTAAACCAGCAGTGCATACACACCCACATTTAGTACAGGTTACTAACTGTAAACCAGCAGTACATACACACCCACATTTAGTACAGGTTACTAACTGTAAACCAGCAGTACATACACACCCACATTTAGTACAGGTTACTAACTGTAAACCAGCAGTACATACACACCCACATTTAGTACAGGTTACTAACTGTAAACCAGCAGTGCATACACACCCACATTCAGTAAAGGTTAATGTGTAACTGTAAGCCTGCAGTGCATATATGTCCCCCCCCCCACACACACATACAATTGGCAAAGGTTAGTGTAAGCCTACAGCGCATACACACCCACATCTGGCAAAGGTTAGTGTGTAACTGCAAGCTGGAAGTGCACACTCACCCACAGCTGGCAAAGCCAAAGGTTAGTGTGCAATTGAAAGCCTGCAGTGATTGATTGATTGTTTGATTGATTGATGATCACTTATATAGCGCTATTCTCCGCTCTCTTGAGCAGACTCACTGCGCTCACCTATGGTTCTACATGAGTGACTAGCTTTTTATGGCGCGTTTTTTGAATATCCACCGAAGTGGTGTACTTACACTGCTGGCATGGCTAGTGCCACATGAAACTGCAGCCATCTCGGCGCAAGTTCTGTGTACACCGTACAACCATGCACCATGTCACTTCATGCAAAGCCACATACGTAAGGTGTATGCGTGTTTAGCTGTAACCTGCCACCTGCACTTTTGGCAGAATGACCGGGATCTTTTACGTGCTACTGCGGTAACACAGGGGTGGAACGGATACCAAAATAACAGTCAGCACAGAAAGTTGACCCTGGAGAAGAAAATTCTCCCGCCGCTCCTGCAGGGATTTGAACCTGGGACCTTTCAGTCATGAGTCCGACGCTCTAACCACTGAGCTATCCCCGTCCCCAGTGCATACACACCCACATTTGGCAAAGGTTAGTGTGTAACTGTAAGCCTGCAGTGCATACACACCCACATTTGGCAAAGGTTAGTGCATAAGGTCTGTAAGCCTGCAGTGCATACACACCCACATTTGGCAAAGGTTAGTATGTAACTGTAAGCTTGCAGTGCACACTCACCCATATCTGGTAATGGTTATGTGTAACTGTAAGCCTGCAGTGCTCTATGCTGCAGCTTTTGCCCATCCAAAGGACTAGAGGCTAAGTCACCACCCTGGGATAACGGGGGAAGGGAGAGAGGGGGAGATGACTACTGCCGAAACCAGGATTCAAACCCAACAGTCAGTTCAGTGCCTTCACCATCTAGCCAAAGAGTGCATGCCTGATGTTCCTCAGACAGCTATAATAATCTCACCATTTTTGAAGTCTGCATGGACGTAGGCAGGGGCCATCTCCAGGCGGGCCAGCAGCTTTGATCTGTCCCCGTCCTCATCAGACTCGCATCCCGTGTCTGTTGACTCATCGCTATGATGATCCCACCTGCTCACGGCACCCATCACACCTGCACTTGACGCTACCATCTGACTGTCACTGACACCTGCTGTCATTGGATGGCAGCTCATGCCATTGGCTGATAATCTCATTGGACTGTCATACTCATAGGCACCTGATTTTACTTGGCTGTCATTGGCACTGGCACCAACTGTCAGTCGACTGCCACTGGCACATGGCATTATTTGGCTGTGTGTGTGCTTGAGGGCAGTTGACATATAACTGTGATCAGCACCCTTTATTTCGGCAACGTGCGACATCACCTCACCACCCCCCGCTCCCAACATCCGGACCCGATAGTCAGTTGCACCATGTGTAAACACTCTGTTATCCTGGCAACACTCACTTGCACCGTTAGCTATTGCACTCTTATCAACATCATGGTGAAGGCTGGCTGCAGCAGAAATGACTGCTCTGTCGCCATGACAATGCTTGCCACTGCTGAAGTGCTCTGCCCCTGCCAGTCCCATTCCCTTGTGAGCTGCATCCCCAGCCCAGTTATGCCGCAACAAACGCCAATTCCGGCCGCTTGGACAGTCAACATCAAAGTCCTCGCTAAACATGTCAGCATTTGTGGAATAAAATGCAGTGAGATCCACAGCTCCTGTGACTATGTGATGATTTGGTAAAGAAGTTTTTGACTGTTGTGTTCGAGCATAATTGATGCTTTTGTCATATGGACACAAAATTGACATATTTACATTCTGAGCATCTCCACTTGGGAAGTTTTCCGCGCGGGCTGAGAATGTGCTGTTTCTCAAACCATAGCGTTCATTTTGGTGGTAAGTGTGAATCTCTGTAAGGTCATGTGCAGCCGCAGTATATTCAGATTCATTGCTTGGCATGGTACTTTCACCATAAACGTTGATACTGCCATGCAGGCCATGGTCAAAACTTGACAGCCGACTTGAACACAAACTTTCAACATCAATGTCCACCCTGGTAGGGGTTTCCACTGACCCTGGACGAGAGTCCATATCCTCCACAGCAAGCACCAGCCGACCAAACCCACCAAAGTCGCGTGGAGGCAAGGGGGGTGGTTGGGTCTCTGACTCCACAGCCTGTCTGCTGGCGTGGCGTGGGGGCACGGGTGGGGGGTTCGAATAGTTGTCGCTGGGTATGGTGCTGAGGTTAGGCGCACTCTGGGTCCTCAACAGGACGTCGAGGCGATGCGACTCAGCATCACTGGCCGCGGCCGCCTCCGCCACGTGACCACAGTGCTGGCAGGACTTGAGGCTATTGTTGAAGTCACACTTCTCTATCTCCAGCGTGGAACCGTTCTTGGAGAGTCGTAGCGTGATGCGTGACGTTCCGCAGCAGCCGTGCTGATAGGTAGCGCTGGTGCAGCTGTGGGGGGGAAACTGCCTATCTGTCGGGGGCGCTGAATAGCGGTCCCTGGGGTTACCCACTCCTCCCTCGCTTCTTCCCGCTCCGTCACCGTTGCGTCTACTGCAGCTGCGTTGTCTCAGCCTCACCCCACCGTCGCCTGCCCGGGTGCGGGAGGACCGGCCGACCCCCCACGGTCCCTCCCCACCAGCGCGCACACAAGCCACGGCTCGGCGGCTGGGCCGACACCCCATTCAACCCGCTTGTCAGTCGGGTGGACCACGGCTACGAAATCCGTTTCACCCCACTGACAATCTGTCACACCTCGTTGACCCCGAAGTCAGCGCGGTGTAGCGAGTCAGAGAGCCGAGCGCCGTGTGCCGTCTGCTATCCAGTGAACCGTAGCGCCGAAGCGGAAGTTCAGTAAAGCTGACGGTCAGTGCGCAAGCGCCGCGACAGGACAGGAGGAACAGACAATAAAATTATGGAGGAGCGCAAATTCCTGAACTTTCCAGCGCTGGTGCGCGCATAATGTGTGTCTGAGAGCAGGTAAGGACAAACGGTTCAGTAACAAGGCTGACGACAGATTGTATGATCACGACAAATTGCAATCAGTCGTGCTCATCACCCCTCTCGCTGAGAACTTTCGCTTTGTGAGATACTCGACCAAAGCGTTGCTAGGAAACCGTGAGTAGTAGGAATAGGCTGCTGTCGTCCGCTTGATCAGATCAAAGACGCTTAGTCTCAGTGATGTATAGACAGTGTGTGGGAGAAAATGTCTGGGGGCAGGGGGGGGGGGGGGGGCACTCGGGATCAGTCCCGCCTCGAGCCGCCATTAAGAAAGCCACAGAAATGAAGTGCGAAATTGAATCGCAGACTGTCTCGCAGTCTGCGTCAGCACTAGTCGCGGCGTGTCATTTTTTTCCCCTTCTTCACAGGCGTGAGTGCCGGACTGTGTAACTCAGATTGTCTACGGAACCAAGGAACAGAAGGCTGTACGGGCTTTTCAGTTAGTCTACTACTGATTTCACGGCTCGTAAAATTCGTCTCAGTGAGACGTGCCGCTACTGACGGCTGAAGCCGGGTCTGAGAAGAAGCTAATCAGAATGCGTCGCAGCGGCATGCCATGCTCCAACCGCCGCCCGTACCGGTTCAGTGGTGATGAGGGAAATAACCGTGGCTGTGTCATTTTACCGACTTTTGTCTAGTCATTCAGGACTGACCGATTATGCCGCCTGACTCGAGTCAGCCTGGCACTGTCGGAGTGACCGAACAAAACGGCTAGAGAGAGAGAGAGAGAGAGAGAGAGAGAGAGAGAGAGAGAGAGAGAGAGAGAGAGAGAGCTTGACTCGAACTCGAAAACTTTATTTTACAAGGACTGTAGTTTAGCCAGTCAAAAACCAGTTTCATGTAACACTAACATGAACTGACTGGTCCTTGCTAAGCTACTGATGAGTAAATATAAAAGTACAGACATCGTTTATATACATATGGGCATGAATGAGTAAAATGTTATACATGAAAATGTTTATACATGAGAGAGAGAGAGAGAGAGAGAGAGAGAGAGAGAGAGAGAGAGAGAGATGTCAGCCTTAATCACTGAGTTGAGTTTACTGCGGAGCTAGGTGAACGAGGCATACCCGTGTACTTGGCGGTCTAGTCTGTAAGTTTTCAATCAGGAGCATGGACCAACATGTAGGTGTCCATGACTATCAGGGACACAGTAAAGATTGTCACAGTCAGGTCATTAGTAGGCCTACCGTGGCTCAGGATTTGAACTTCCTGTCGATCCGCGGCACAGGATCACTTAGTCAGGACAGAGACTGAGACTGATAGAGAGAGGCTGATGAGTGATTTGGTAACAATTAAGGCTGATCCGGCGTCTCTGAGTGAGGTATGATAATAGACAACAATGGGTATTAGTGTAACCCTTACAGTGAATCAGGTGTTGTTAGGCCGGACCAGCTCAGTAGATGTAGCTCGTCAGTACCGTGCTGAGAAACTTGATTTTGTGTCAGTTCCGTTAATGATAGTCATGATAATAGTAACTTCATGAAGGGGATTTGTATAACTTGATTTTGTGTCAGTTCCGTTAATGATAGTCATGATAATAATAACTTCATGATGGGGATTTGTATAGCGCGGTCATCTAGTTCTGCACAAAGTGGGAGCCCATAGCGCTTTGCAGTAACACTTACAACAGCAGCAGCAACAACAACAACAACAACAACACACACATTCTCTCTCTCTCTCTCTCTCTCTCTCTCTCTCTCTCTCTCTCTCTCTCTCTCTCTCTCTCTCTCTCTCTCTCTCTCTCTCTAATTACGGCGGAGGGGCCGTGGTGAGGAGGGGGCGGGGGGTAGAGATTACCGATGAACATGTCAGCACAGCCGGCATGCTCCAGTCGAAGTGAATGACATCGGTTATGATTTATAACCATCGGTCCAGCAAACGGCCGTGCGCTTAGACTTATGTATTTATTTATCAGAGACGTTTTACCCCGATGTTTGCTGTTGTAATTTGATGATGTTTTATGATTGGCGTGAATGTGTGATGAGTGTACTTGGCACCACAAAACATTCCTAGTGCAATTGTAGCCGATTGACATTTGGCAATAATGGTGTACTGTATTGCAGACCTCGGCCGAGGTCTGCAATACAGTACCCCATTATCGCCGAAAGAACAACAACGAAACGGTTTCCTGCCAGCATTGACCTGAAGTAGCCCTTGCCACTGCCGGTTTGGCGATCGGGTTTCAGCATAGTGCGCCCAGTCAATGGAACGTGGACAAACTTTCTTTCTTTCTTTCTTTTTTGAATCTGAAAAGAACTTGGCTGCAGCGGACTTGAAAAATCCGTTTGTTCAAAGATCGTGTAGCTGGTTGGCTGTACACTGTTTGATTTGATAACCGATCACCCGATCGCCAAATAGTGGCTGGGGCTACTTCAGGTCAATGCTGGCAGGAAAAACTGTTTCGTTGCTGTTCTTTTTACCTCCAGTGTCATTGACAAAGTAAACTTTTTGTCCGAGCCTTCTTATTTTTATAAACATATTTTTCTTTGTTTGTGCCCATTCCTTTTTAAATGATGTTTTTCACTCTCTTTTATCTGGTATCGATAAACCAGGTGGGATGGTCGAGGATACCAGCGACCAGCATAACATGTCCTAGCCATCTCCGCTGTGTCAGTGTGTTTTGTTGTTGTAGTTTGTTTTGCTTTGTTTCTTTGTTTGTTTTTAACGAGGGCAATATTAAATGGACTGTTTCTTCGGGGCAAAAAAACTGTGTTTGATGTTCGTGTGTGTATGTTTTGTCTTGTACGAGTATTTTGTGTGGAATGGTTTTCTGGATCTAGCTTGAGAAAGCTTTACGCATGAAAAGAGTTTTGAAATGTGCATGGACAGAGTTCGACCGTCCTGACGTAACCCTGTGCGACTGAGGGGACGTTAAAATCCTACTAACTGAACTAACTTGTTGCATAAAAAGGGTGATTTGTCGTAAATTTTTATGTCGTTTTGTGCCGTCCCGTTAAAAAAGAGAAAGCTTGAGAAAGATTTACGCATGAACAGAGTTTTGAAATGTGCATGGATAGAGTTTGACCGTCCTGACATAACCCTGTGCGATAGAGAGGACGTTAAAATCCTACCATCTGCACTAACTTGTTGCACGAAAAGGGCGATTTGCCGTAAATTTATACGTCGTTTTGTATCGTCCTTTTTTTTTAAAGGACCCCCCCACTCCCCACCCCCACCCCCCACCCCGCCAAAAAGAAGAAGAAAAGCACGTTCTTTTTAACTTTTTGTGTATGAGAACGAAGGAAGTCAGACTCAGCTTTGTGTGGGCCTCACCGTAGCGTACCCACCCGATCAACGAACCCGGCAAATACATATAATTTTATGTACAATGTTACAATACTGCCAGACAGGTGTATAGCAGCCGAGCTTTGGCGCGGGGGCACTGAGACTTTAGTCAACACAGGACTGTCTTTGAGTGTAGTCAGTCATGTCAGACGATCAGTGGAGTACCGGGCCCCTGACACCGAAGTACTATTGTGCCTGCAGGTGCCCTGCTATGAAAGACCCCGAAGAGCGCTTGTAAACGGAATCGTCGGGACCACTCAGGGCCTGCAGAGAAAACGACGTAATCAGAGAATTACCCACCCAGGGCCCCGCATACCCGACTATTTAATCGTGAGGCTGTCCGGTGACCGAAGGGTCGGTGACGTACCTCCTTTCAAGTTACACTTGCTGAACGGCGAGTTGCCTTATGAGAGGTACTGGCGGGGACCGTGTAGGGGTGTGTGGCTACCCTATTCCGTTTGGAGTGTGTGGCCATCATCCTCTGATTAGAGTGTATGGCCGCCCTCTTCTGCTTGGAGTGTGAAGCCATCATCTTCTGCGTGGAGTGTGTGGCTGTCACTCTCTGCTTGTAGTGTGTGGCTGTCACTCTCTGCTTGTAGTGTGTGGCCGTCATCTTCTACTTGTAGTGTGTGGCCATTTTCCTCTGCTTGTAGTGTGTGGCCGTCATCTTCTACTTGTAGTGTGTGGCCGTCATCTTCTGCTTGTAGTGTGTGGCCATTTTCCTCTGCTTGTAGTGTGTGGCCATCATCTTCTACTTGTAGTGTGTGGCCATTTTCCTCTGCTTGTAGTATGTTGCCATCATCTTCTGTTTGTAGTGTGTGGCCATTTTTCTCTGCTTGTAGTGTGTGGCCTTCATCTTCTACTTGTAGTGTGTGGCCATTTTCCTCTGCTTGTAGTGTGTGGCCGTCATCTTTTGCTTAGAGTGTGAGGCCAGCGTATTCAATTTGAGATGTGTGCCCTTCGATCTCTGCTTGGAGTCTGTGACTGGCACTCTCTGCTTGTAGCATGGACTTATATATTATAGATTTTAAGTCCTTGGCTTGTAGTGTGTGGCCGTCACTGTCTGCTTGTAATGTGTGGCCGTCGCTGCCTACTTGTAGTGTGTGGCCGTCGCTGTCTACTTGTAGTGTGGGGCCGTCACTCTCTGCTTGTAGTGTGTGGCCGTCGCTGTCTACTTGTAGTGTGGGGCCGTCGCTGTCTATTTGTAGTGTGTGGCCGTCGCTGTCTACTTGTAGTGTGGGACCATCACTCTCTGCTTGTAGTGTGTGGCCGTTGCTGTCTACTTGTAGTGTGGGGCCGTCACTCTCTGCTTGTAGTGTGTGGCCGTCATCTTCTACTTGTAGTGTGTGGCCATTTTCCTCTGCTTGTAGTGTGTGGCCATCATCTTCTACTTGTAGTGTGTGGCCATTTTCCTCTGCTTGTAGTGTGTGGCCGTTGCTGTCTACTTGTAGTGTGGGGCCGTCACTCTCTGCTTGTAGTATGTGGCTATCACTCTCTGTTTGTAGTGTGTGGTTGTCACTGTCCACTTGTAGCGTGTGGCCGTCACTCTCTGCTTGGAGTGTGTAGCCATCATCCCCAGCTTGTAGTGTGCGGCCATTATCCTCTGTTTGACATGTGTGGCCGTTATCCTCCCTCCGCTTGGAGTGTGTGGCCGTCATCCTGTGCTTGGAGTGTGTGGCCGTCATCCTGTGCTAGGAGTGTGTGGCCGTCATCCTCTGCTTGGAGTGTGTGGCCGTCATCCTCTGCTTGGAGTGTGTGGCCGTCATCCTCTGCTTGGAGAGTGTGGCCGTCATCCTGTGCTTGGAGTGTGTGGCCACCATTCTTGGCATTGAATGTGCAAAGTTTCGAGTGTACGTTGAAAGGCTTCGACCTACCGAAGTTATGTAGTCGTCGGTGTTTGCTGTTGTTTGGTAGGTCAGTGTTGACACCACTAGTCCCAGAATCGCAGTGAGTGGCAGACCCGTCCACTTCTCTTTGTAGGCCTCCTATAACCTGTCCCAGTACGTGGCCGCGCATGATATAGGGCGTGCCATCTGATCAGTAAACAGCTTCAGCCATTCTGGGGGCGTCTTTGATTCCGAAGGTACGCGACTTCACGCCGTTTTTGCAACTCTTTTGTTGATTTTTTTCTCCCTTGGGAATTAAGACAGTCATCGTTTTCCGTTTGCAGTTCCCAAGCAACCATGAGATATAGAAAGCGTTTATCGCTGCTCACCCACAACGCGCCGATAAACCACCACAGTGACGTGATATTCGATGAGGATAAAACAGTGACAAAGAATGAAAAAACAAAACAAACAAAAAACGAAGAATACAGTTGAAAGATTGTTCGCTGTAGCCTGTAAGGTGAGATTTATCAGCTGCTGTTGGGTGCTTCTTTTTGGCGCGCTCAGTCTAGTGGAGACGATCTCGTCTCCAAACCAGGATGTATTTCTGTCTCTCTTTCATGCTGTGTGTTGCAATGAAATCGGTTAATGCAACCCCCCCCCCCCCCCAACACACACACACACACACACCACCACCACCACCCCATTCACCATAATGTTGTCGTGGGCAAGTAAGTTTAAAGGAACTGACTTCTTGTCTCTCATTTATGCTGTGTTGCAATGAAATCGGTTAATGCAACCCCCCCCCCTCCCCAACACACACACACACCGCCGCCACCACCACCACCACCCCATTCAGCAGAATGTTGCCGTGGGCAAGTTAATTTAAAGGAACTTTTTGTAATTTTGTTTCTGTAACGAGTAGGAAATATCAAACTATGGATATTCTTTCTAATTGTCCATTTTCAAATCGACTGAATTTAAAAACAACAGCAACAAAATAAAGTAAGTAAACATGGTGCTTAACGTCCACAGAAACCGTACGGCTTATTAGGGACGGGGAGAAGGGGGAAGGGGGTATGGAGGTGGGGGGAGAGGGAGGTTATATAACTATCGCTACACTGTCACCACCAGAATGACTTTTGCATTAAGATGGGCAGCGATGAAAGCCATTTTAATGTTTCAGTAGGAAGTGATGGACAAAGTCACAAGACAGTGTCCGCAAACCATAACCTTTTCGAAGAGAAAGGAGAGCCGAAGCGGTATCGAACCGAGGTCCTTCCACTTACCAGCCTAATGCCTTACCGCTAGGCCAAACCGGCTCACTAAACAAAACAAAAAAACACACACACAAAAATATTTTTTATAGTAGATCTCGTGAGTGACGATTGGCTGGACCCACCATGGCCCGGATGTCATTCATAACACCGCCCGTCGTGGCTGGCTTGACGCATACAGCTGCCTCTCTGGCGTTTGGCCTTGGGCGACGTGAGCACGCACCACCACGCGTGTTGGGTCACGGGGTGCAGTGAGGGGAAAACTCAAACAAACGCAAACTTCCTGGTTCAAATCGGTATAGAATCGCCGCACGATTGTGAAACAATTTCTTATAATTATTAATATTTGGTATAATTTTGTTTGATCCTTGCTACCGGCTGGTCAAAACACGTTTTGAAAAAGCAGAATCTTTTAAAAGCAGTGTCTGTCCTCGTCAGTCACGTTCCACTCCTCCCTCTAGTCCCATGTCACGCACTTTCTTTAGAGGCTGTTTCTGGCCATTTCTGGGCCGGCTTTTGTTTTTGTTTTGTTGTTGTTGTTTTTGTCCCCCCCCCCCCCCCCCCCCGGAAGTATATCCAGTAAGTAAATTGGTGTTTTATGCCCAGTCAACCAGTGTGGTTGTATCAGGGCGAAGGAAGCATATCCAGGCAAAGCCACGTGTTTACAAATAAGAAGACAAATGCACGGGAATGCCTAGCTGATGAGTTGATGCTTAATGTCCTCAGATGTCATTTGACATATTAGGGACAAGTGTGATCAATGCCGAAGCACGGTTCAATAAAATCCACATACGTAAGGTGTATGCGTGTTTAGCTGTAACCTGCCACCTGCACTTTTGGCAGAATGACCGGGATTTTTTACGTGCTACTGTGGTAACACGGGGTGGAACGGATACCGAAATAAGAGTCAGCACAGAAAGTCGACCCTGGAGAAGAAAATTCTCCCGCCGTTCCAGCAGGGATTCGAACCCGCGACCTTTCAATCACGAGTCCGGCGCTCTAACCACTGAGCTATTCCCGCCCCTGGAATGCCTAGCAACTGTCAACCTGCTCTTGACCGTGGACAGG
>OY757547.1:3291873-3311873 GCA_963584105.1 Alviniconcha strummeri | reverse complement strand
AGCTGTAGTGATGTTGTGGACACCGTATAGCCAATTTGCTGTAGCTGTAGTGATGTTGTGGACACCGTATAGCCAATTTGCTGTAGCTGTAGTGATGTTGTGGACACCGTATAGCCAATTTTCTGTAGCTGTAGTGATGTTGTAGACATAGTATAGCCAATTTGCTGTAGCTATAGTGATGCAGTGTACACTGGATATATAACTTGCTGTTGTTGTGTGATGCTATAGACACTTGTTATACCGCCGATTTTCTATCGTTATAGTGATGCTATGGACACTGGTGATGTAGCCAGTTTGCTGTAGCTATAGTGATGCTGCAGACACTGTATAGTCAATTTGCTGTAAATATAGTGATGTAGTATACGCTGGTTATATAGCAGATTTGCTGTACCTATGGTGATGATATAGACACTGGTTGTGTAGCCCGTTTGCCGTAGCTATACTGATGCTATAGACGCTGGCTGTATAGCCCAATTGCTGTAAAAACTGGTATTGCCAGTTTTGCAGACATTGGTACAGCCAGTTTGCTGTAGTTATAGTGATGACGTAGACACTAGTTGCTTGGCCATTTGCAGTAGCTATTGTAGTGCTGTAGACTCCGGTAAAACCTGTTTGCTGTGGCTAGTGATGTGATGGACACTGGTTGACCTGGCCAGTTTGCTGTGGCCAGTGATGTAATAATGGACATTGGTTGACATAGCCAGTTTGTTGTAGTCTTTGTGTCGTAACAGACTCTGGTTGACATGGCCAGTTTGCTGTGGCCAGTGATGTAATAATGGACATTGGTTGACATAGCCAGTTTGTTGTAGTCTTTGTGTCGTTACAGACTCTGGTTGACATGGCCAGTTTGCTGTGGCCAGTGATGTAATGGACACTGGTTGACATGGCCAGTTTGCTCTAGTCTTTGTGACGTAATAGACACTGGTTGACGTGGCCAGTTTGCTGTTGTCTTTGTGACGTAATAGACACTAGTTGGTGTGGCTAGTTTGCTGTGGTCTTTGTGACGTAATAGACACTGGTTGACATGGCCAGTTTGCTGTGGTCTCTGTGACGTAATAGACACTGGTTGACATGGCCAGTTTGCTGTGGTCTCTGTGACGTAATAGACACTGGTTGACATGGCCAGTTTGCTGTGGTCTTCGTGACGTAATGGACACCTGTTGACATGGCCAGTTTGCTGTGGTCTTTGTGCCGTAATAGACACTGGCTGGCATGGCCAGTTTGCTGTGGTCTTCGTGACGTAATGGACACCTGTTGACATGGCCAGTTTGCTGTGGTCTTTGTGACGTAATAGACGCTGGTTGACATGGCCAGTTTGCTGTGGCCAGTGATGTGATGGACACTGGTTGACATGGCCAGTTTGCTGTAATCTTTGTGACGTAATAGACACTGGTTGACATGGCCTGTTTGCTGTGGCCGATGATGTGATGGACACAGGTTGACACATGACCTACGTATACGTGTGTGTCACTGGTTGACACAGCCAGTTTGCTGTGGTATTTTGTGAATCTGTTTATCATGGGAAGATCGAAGAAACCGTGAACACAAACTTAAGTAATCTGTGTTCGACCCAGACTGTGATTGTCAGCTCTGGATGATAATAATGATCATAATAATAGTGGTCATTTCATGTAGCGCGTTTTTGTTTCTGTTTTGTTTTTACCAAGGTAAGGGTGAGCACCCCGCGCATTACACATTCAACAAAATGTATACTGAAAACTTCAAAAACAACAGTAAATAATATCTCTATATTCTTCGCATGCCACAAACACGCAGGCTCGATCGCAGCAATCTACACAGCACATTCGCAAGCACACGCGCGCTCGCACATACACGCACGTACGCACATACGCATCGCATCGCGCACGCACCGGCACGCAGACGCACACACACACCGGCACACACTCTCTCTCTCTCCCTCTTTCTCTGTCAAACACACACACACACACACACACACACACACGCGCGCGCGCGCGCATATTAAAAGAATGTAATGAGGATGATGGAGTGGCTGAGGGCAAAAGAAGGAAGACTACAATCAGAAATCAGTTGTGGTGAGATTCGGTTTGTAGAAGCGAGTCTTGAACGCAGTTTCAAAGGCGGCAGGCGAGAAAGAACTGACCGTCAGTGAGGGATGACAGAAGGGAGAGAATTCCGATACTGAGAGTGTAGGAGTGCCGCAAGGGACTATGGCCTGTTGCCTCGAGGGGTTTGCTGTGCTGTACCTCGAGAGCTGAGCTGGCCCGCCTGCCTGTGGTGTAATCTGCCCGAGTGTGTGACGACTGGAGGTGGGCGTCCGTGCAGTCTGCCTGGCCCGACTGGGTCCGTGCCCACGGCGCGGTAGGCGCAGCGCACGCCCGGCCTGAAACTTAAGCGGATTAGTTCATACCGCCCAGCTCACATCCACCTGAGCCTTCCCGACCCGACCCCGCTGCGGCCGTGGTGGTCTCCGTGTTCCCGGCGGCGCAACGCGTTCTATGATTGTTGCTCCGCTCAGTCCCGGCTGTGATCCTGCTGCATCGCAGTTCTGCACTGGGTCTGGCACCAGCCCCTGGCTCGCTGTCGCTCTCTTCCCCCCTCTGTGGCCGTGTGTAGTCTGGCTCCGGCTTCTGCGTTCGCTGTCCTCGCTCCTGCGTCGTCGTCGTCCTCTCCGCATCGCCTGCTTGATTCAACGGTTCGACGAACTAATACCTGCCAGGTACATAGCCTCGTCTGTTCTTATTCCCATGGTAACGCGGCTGTAAATTCCTAGGTGTTGGACGGCTTCAACGAAGCAGGTAAGGGCATGGACCGGAGTGATTAGGAGTTTTCAGTGTTGAGTTCGTTGCGAGACTCGGTTGGCGCAGCTATACAATAGCCGAAGGGTAAAAATGCTCGTACACTGACCTCTGTGAAGTGCTTCGATCGACTTTAGCGGGTTTCAGTCCGTCTAGCACTGACTCCAGTCTGGCACACAGTTAGTGGACTGAGTGTCTGGTCCGCAAGCTAGTGACCGTTGATAATGATGCTGCAACTGTCTCTGCGTTATTGATCGTAGCCAGCACCGACTTTGACATGGAAGGACATTTTCCCTGCTGCCGTCAGTGGCAATATATATACATATAGTTGTAAAGAATAACCCCCCCAGGAAGGCAGTAGCCGAGAATTTGGGAACTTTATGCCAATTTGTTGTTTTTCCTTTGATTTTACTAGTCATATATATATATATTCCCATTCCTAATAAGCCTTGCGGTTTCTGTGGACGTTAAGCACCATGTTTACTCATTATATATATATAATTATTATTCCTTGCGGGAAATTCGGGAACTTTATGCCAGTTTGTTGTTTTTCTTTGATTTTACCAGTCATGTAATTATATATATATATTCCCGTCCCTAATAAGCCTTACGGTTTCTGTGGTCGTTAAGCACCATGTTTACTTTTATATATGTAGGGGAGTGGGGATGGGGAATTGAGGGGAAGCAGGTTGGAAGCATGGATGAAGAGTCACAAGTCAGAGGTTGCTATAACATAACTTTTATTTGTACACCAACCAACCAGGAAACAAGTGTCTGTTTTAGAAAAGACACAAGCAAACAAAACATTTAGAACATGAAAGCAAATGTGTAAAGTCTAAACAACAGCAATTACTAATCTAATAAATACAGTAACCACGTAGTTTACCTGTGGGTTACTATAATACATGACAAAATTATTAATAATCAAGCACATAAATCGTGTGCTTGGCTTACACTTAAAACCCGTATCTCCCAGAGTCACAGTGAGTATGCAAGAGACGGCCAGTCAATTAACTGATGAACTCTCAGTATAATAGTATACAATAAAGTAACAATGAAGAATGCGGATTACCAAGCTCATTCTTAACTAAACAGGAAGAGTGAGATAATCGTTACAGCAGATCCACTTAAGCACACAACGAGATGGATCGTGACACGGGTGGCACCTGGGTCCATGCCGTAAGCGGGAGGAAGTCAGTCATAAACTGACCGGCTCTAGCCTTGTCAAGTTACTCAAAGCGTTACAGCATGTTACTGTTACTGACTAGCAGAGCATATCCGGCTGTAAACAACGTCATCAAGAATCTAAACTGAGGGTAGCGCATCAAGAATCTAAACTGCTGATCTGGCTGCGCCTGTCTGCTCGGTTAGTGAACAGAGACAAAGACCTAATTGCCCCCACTGACGCGCATCACCGGCCAGTTCGGGTACACGCACAAAGACCCGGAAAGGGTTTACAAGCTAAGTAGAGTGAAAGTCTGCGCGACTCGGCCATACAAAAGCCGGATCAAGCAGAAATAACATGTCTCACAGTTTATACAATCACCCCTATGCACTAAACCATATTCAACTAGTAAAATGAACATTCTACAACTATGAAGTCAACATCTTCCAAGTGTTAGCTATAATATACCACCGATTTCATGTAGAAACATAGATCGGTAGGAAACCAAACATATAAGTTGTGCCGCACAGAGATCTGCACGGCCACGCTGACAAAGTATCCATACTTTAGAGGGATAACTTTGCATCGGCAAAGCATCACTCAAACTGAACATCCAGCAATGGCAACATAACATACTAGCTACATTTTGGAAATACCGGTCATCCTGTGGCATAAAGGCTTAACATATGAACATACAAACAAGGTACTCTGACGAGGCCATAGCGGCTGCAACCAGGCGGCAATCTGACGCCGAAATTACCCACGTATTCAAGAACCAAAATCAAGGCACGTTGTGAACATGATAACATTATAAACATACATTATTTACATCAATAAGAAACAACAGAACAACAAGCCGTAGAAAAAGTAACTACTTACAGGCTCTCCCCTGATGAAAACATGAACACCGGCCGCAACAGTTAAACAACCTGCCTCTGCAGGGACACTGGGGGAAAAGGGACGCTGCCGGCCCAGCACACAACTTTTAACACCTTAGATAATTGGGCCATAAAAAAAACCCCACCCAATCAAAAAGGAAAAGGACCGGAAAGAAAGGTTATAGGGTCATGGCCCGGAACATGTATACAATACACTCGGTTACATATATATAAAATGACTTCATTATTCCTTGCGGGAAAATTGGGGGCGGGGATAGCTCAGTGGTTAGAGCACCGGACTCGTGATTGAAAGGTCGCGGGTTCGAATCCCTGCTGGAACGGCGGGAGAATTTTCTTCTCCAGGGTCGACTTTCTGTGCTGACTCTTATTTCGGTATCCGTTCCACCCCCGTGTTACCACAGTAGCACGTAAAAAATCCCGGTCATTCTGCCAAAAAGTGCAGGTGGCAGGTTACAGCTAAACACTCATACACCTTACGTATGTGGATTTTATTGAACCGTGCTTCGGCATTGGTCACAACTTGTCCCTAATATGTCAAATGACATCTGAGGACATTAAGCATCAACTCATCATCATCTTGCGGGAAATTCGGGTCACCTTACCTGTGTAAGGTACAGCAGCCGCAAGAGCAACGCTACCCATTCCTGTCACTAAGTATGTACACTATTTTCGTGTAAAGTCAGTAAACATGGTGCTTAACGTCCACAGAAAATTTTCGTGTCCAAACAGTGGTATATATATATAGCTGCCCGTGCTGGGGATCGTGCGCACAGATGCTGATGCGTGCCGCTGCGCACGGTGGCTGTACGGACACCGTAAGAGAGTCTGCTCTGGAAGTTGACTCTGGGAGGAAAGTCCCTTGCCGCACCGGGGACTCGAACCCGGATCAGATGAGTTGATGCTTAATGTCCTCAGATGTCATTTGACATATTAGGGACAAGTCGAAGCACGGTTCAATAAAAGCCACATACGTAAGGTGTATGCGTGTTTAGCTGTAACCTGCCATCTGCACTTTTTGGCAGAATGACCGGGATTTTTTACGTGCTACTGTGGTAACACGGGGGTGGAACGGATACCGAAATAAGAGTCAGCACAGAAAGTCGACCCTGGAGAAGAAAATTCTCCCGCCGTTCCAGCAGGGATTCGAACCCGCGACCTTTCAATCACGAGTCCGGCGCTCTAACCACTGAGCTATCCCCGCCCCCACCCGGATCAGTACTGCGCCTCGCTTTTTAGTCGGACGCTGTACCAGCTGAGCTATCGCCGCTCCCAGCTATGGTCTTTCGATCGAGCATCATTAGTTTTGACAAGATGAAAGTCAGTACAAGGTTTGACTGCTGAGTTCTGATGCCGGCAAGCGTGCTCAGGGACAGGTTGTGACTTACAGCGTTGGTGGTGGTGGCGGGAACACACACGAACAAGCAGATGAAACCAGTAATTAGGCAGTATTGCTGTCTAATCGTAATGCATATTTAGTTTAGCGCAGTAAAATTCCATGTACTTTACATTGTACTTATCAAACAGCGATTAGACTTGCATGATAAGAAGGTATGATGAAGAAATTTCCTTCTTTGTGCGACTGCAAGATGTTGAGTACTTTTAGTGTTCTGCAAGTGACAGGGCGATTAGTTAGTTAGTTCCTGTCTTTTAACGTCCTGTCAACCACATAGGGTCACCCCAGGATAACGATAGTGGTGAGAATAAGGAATAATGGTAATTAAGGGTAATTATGTGCCATATATGTCCGATTTAAATAGCGTATAAATGAAGGACATTAAAACCTTTCCGTTTTGAATGAGGAGATATTGAAGTCGTTTCCGACTCCGCCGGTAAGGGAATATCATAGCTATTCTGCTTTGCTCTAAATGAGGGATACTGAAGACATTCATGTTACTCTAAATGAAGGATACTGAAGACATTCGTTTTGCTCTAACTGAAGGATTTTAGACATTCGTTTCGCTACGAGTGAAGGATTTTGAAGACATTCGTTTTGCTACGAGTGAAAGATATTGAAGATATTCGTTGTTCTAAATGAGGGATAATGAAGACGTTCATTTTGCTCTAAAGAAGTGGCTTTGGAGACATTGGTTTTGTTCTAAATGAATGATATTGAAGACATTCGTTTCGTTCTAAATGAGTGATATTGAAGATATTCGTTTTGCTCTAAATGAAGGATACTGAAGACAATCGTTTTGCTCTAAATGAGGGATAATGAAAACATTCGTGTTGCTGTAAATGAAGGATATTGAAGACGTTAATTTTGTCTTAATGAAGGATATTGAAGACATTCGTTTTGCTCGGCGTGAATGGAGGATACTGAAACTATCTCGCTTGGTTCTGTCTCAGTGAAGGGTACTGAAGATGATCCGGTTGACTCTGTATGAAGGATGATAGATATTTCGTTTCGCGCTGTCTAAAGATTGATTCCATTTTGTTTTGCCTGAGTATAGACTATTAAAGGCAGTCTTACCTCTATATGAAGTGAGGTTGAAGTAATTTTCTTCAGCTCTGTAGGTTTACAGGATATTGAAGCCATTCTTTTCAACTTCGTGTCGGGAAATTCAGGTCGCCTTACATGGGTAAGGCTACAGCAGCCACAGGAACAGAGCTATCCAATCCTATGAGTGTGTGCAGTATTTTCGTGCGTCCAAACAATGGTGTGGCTGCCAGTGTTTGGGATTTTGAAAGTGCGAACAGAATGGTGTTGGTACATACGATTGTACACTGGGGCTGCACGGACAACGTAAAAGAATCTGCACTCAAAGTGGACTTCTGGAGAAAAATCCTTTGTCGCACCGGGGAATCAAACCCGCGTCAGTATTGCGCCTGGCTTTTTGGTCCGACGCTGTACAAACTGAGCTATCCCGCCCATTTCGTTTGTTCTGTCTGTATGAAGGAGACTGAAGTCAGCTCTTGACTGTGATTTGAAAGTGTTGATTGCTGTACAAACTGAGCTATCCCGCCCATTTCGTTTTGTTCTGTATGAAAGAGACTGAAGTCAGCTCTTGACTGTGATTTGAAAGTGTTGATTGCTGTACAAACTGAGCTATCCCGCTATTTCGTTTTGTTCTGTCTGTATGACGGAGACTGAAGTCAGTGATTTAAAAGTGTTGAGTCATCCTTAGATGACCCTGTACGGTTGACGGGACGTTGAGACCCGAGAATTAACAACTAACCTTTCGGCAGGGTTCAGAACTGGCTCGGGTGCACCGACCGCTTACTTCCCATCTCAGATCTGGTTGTCTGTGCTGAATTAGCTTCAGCCCGTAGCTAAATAAGTAAACATGGTGCTTAACGTCCACAGAAACCATAAGGCTTATTAGGGACGGGGAGAATGGGGGAAGGGGGTATGGAGGTGGGGTAAGAGGGAGAGTATATACCTATCGCTACACTGTCACCACCAGAATGACTGCATTAAGATGGGCAGTGATGAGAGCCATTTTAATGTTTCATTAATTGTGAGGGACAAAGTCAAGACCGTGTCCACAAACCACAACTTTTGAAGAGAAAGGAGAGCCGAAGCGGTATCGAACCGAGGTTCTTCCGCTTACCAGCCTACCGCCTTACCGCTAGACCAAACCGGCTCTCCCCGTAGCTAGCTGGGCACTGTAAGTTGTAGACACGCGGGTATCGGGTACAGTCACACATATGCACAATCCCCTCCCCACCTCCGTCTGATGTTAAAGGAGAGAGAGAGAGAGGGGGGGGGGAGAGGGAGGGAAGGAGAGAGAGAGAAAGTAAAGCTCACACACATAATTCGTCGTCAGTCGGACCAGCATTGGAACTGTTTCAAAGGAAACACGAGGAAAACTGAGAAACGGGGCTGAGCGCTTAATTATGGACATTCCTGAGCGCATAGATACTACCTTGAACGAAACTGAACTGAACTGAAGCTTTTACATGCTTTTATCTCTAGTCGCAATTCATGATCAAAGGTATCAATGAGCAATGACGGTGAAAGATGGTTTTGCTGCTTTTTGCTTTAGGCCACTTTGCTGAGTCACACTTTCCGTCACAGCCAGCTGAGAGGGCAAATCGTGATTGTTTTCAGATACGAGAGAAAAAGGGTAGAAGAGCGGGAGTGGCTGATATAAAAGGAGGCTTCGTGTGCTTGTTAAAATTTCTTTCATCAGATACATCCAGGTCAGTATTCTTCTGGTCCGTAGTCAAATAGGCTTTAGATTCGAAAGTCAGTTCTTAATTGGACACACTTTTGCTTCGCGAACCTAGTTAAGGTGTACGGAGAACCTAAAAAAAAGTTCGGCGAACTTAGTTCGTTCTTAATTGGATGAACTTTTACTTCGGGCAGTTCGGCGAACCATGCCCCTGACTGGTTGAGAGCAAAGAGAGCTCTCCTGTGGATAAGGAAGAAAACAATAAAGATGGATGTCGGTGTCGATATTTCACTCGCTTCGGAGGGAATTGACCTATTTGTTGACTTGTGGGATGTGCAGCCTTGTCTCTGGGACCCAGCATGACATAGCAGGTAGCTGAATTACCCTGTGATAGATGAGTAAAGTATGTTGACTTAGCCTACATTTTGGATCACGCTGTCTGCTGCGCTTCTGCCGCAGGTTCGGGCCGAAGCTTGCATCTCATTATAAGCCAGTTACGAAACCTTGTTTCTGAACTAAAAGTTCGTCTGAGCTCAGTTAAGAACCGAAGTATCGGCCAATTAACAGTTTACCCAGTTAAGAACGGGTACTCAAGGCTTGACTGCACCTGTGTTCGTCCCTCATAGTTCAGGAGCTGTGTGAGAGTCGAGGTGGCCGTCCTGGACTGTCCGTCCTAACGAGCCTTCTGGTTTCCGTGGACGTAAAGCTATAGTGAACCATGCTTCGGCATTGGTCACAGCTTGTCCCTAATATGTCAACTGACATCTGAGGACATTAAGCAACACTACCTACCTACCTACCTGTGATCGTCCCTTTTCTGGGTGAGCACGTGCAAAGTGACCACAGTTCATCGCCTTGACACCGCGTGATCTGCGCGACTCGTCAATGGCCGTTCTTTAGGTTCTAAATCTTGCACCTGTGATCGTCCCTTTACTGAGTGAGCACGTGCAAAGTGACCACAGTTCATCGCCTTGACATCGCGTGATCTGCACGACTCGTCAATGGCCGTTCTTTAGATTCTAAACCTTGCACCTGTGATCGTCCCGTTACTGAATGAGCACGTGCAAAGTGACAACAGTTCATCGCCTTGACATCGCGTAATCTGCACGACTCGTCAGTGGCCGTTCTTTAGATTCTAAACCTTGCACCTGTGATCGTCCCGTTACTGAGTGAGCACGTGCAAAGTGACTACAGTTCATCGCCTTGGCACCGCGTGACCTGCGTAACTCGTCTCCGGGAGGGGTCCTTCAGACTTGATGTTGTATCAACACAGCACTGGCTGCCTCACTCGTGAATTGCTATTGATACATAGGCCCACTTTACGTCACCGCTGCACGGTTGTGGGCGCGCCGTTCCAGTTGTTAACAGCAATGTTTGCACGGGTCTTGGCTTACAGTTGTTTCGGTTACGTCCCTTGTGTACATTGCGAAACTAATGCCGGCCAATAAGCGTCAGTTTGCTGCCAAAGGCCAGCCATAATTAGCGGGACTTCCCCCTGACCACTCTATCAGCGTCAGTGGACCGGCCCCTCCTCGCGTTAATGCTGTTGGTTTTACCCACCATGAGGGGATTAGGGTCGTCCAGGCGCTGGATGGACTCCACCCCGGGTAGCCTGACAGATGCGTGTCTGGGGGGTTTGCGGGACTGTCTTTCGAAGGTGACTGAGTGGGTCGTTTCCAGGGTGCAACATCTGTTTGGTGTGCAAGGTGTCTGTCGGGTGGGTTGAGCTGGGTGGGTAGTCGGGTCGTCTTTCGGGTGTTTGGGTGGATTGTCTGTCGGTTGGACTGGGTTGGATGTCGGGTGTTTAGGTAGATTGTCTGCCGGGTGTTTGGCTGGAATGTCTGTCGGGTGGATTGGGCCGGATGTCGGGTATAAGGGTAGATTGTCTGCTGGGTGTTTGGATGGGATGTGTGGATTTAGCTGGATGTCGGGTGTTTAGGTAGATTGTCTGCCGCGTGTTTGGGTGGAATGTCTGTTGGGTGGATTGGATATTTGGGTACACTGTCTGTCGGGTGGATTGGGCTTGATGTCTGGTGTTTGGGTAGATAGTCTGCCGGATGTTTTGGGTGGGCTGTCGGATGTTTGTGTGAATTGTATTGATTGTACGTTAAGATGAGCACAAGGCAGTGTCATAGATCACATCCATATAGAAACCTCGTACGCAGAGCTCAGGAGCTGTGTGAAAGTCGAGGTGGACGTCCTGGGCTCCCCGTCCCTAGGAGTCCTTACGATCTCTGTGGACATACGGCAACATTTGAAGAAGAAAAACCTCATGCGTTGTATGGCGGGGAGGGGGGGGGGGGGGGGGAAGGTACCTATGCTTCGACCTGCAAACGCAAGACCGCACCACCAGAGCAACAGATAGTATGGAGGTAGGGAACTAGCCAATGCAAAACGGCTTATACATACATTTACTTTGCAACTTACTAGTTCAATCTTTGTAGACTGAGAACAAAGTCAAAGACTGAGAACAAAGTCACAAAGACAGTGCCCACAGAAACAACTGTTGCGGACAAGTGAAGCAAAAAGAAGTAAATAAGTAAATAGGGTGCTTTACGGCCACAAAAACAAAACAAAACACACAAGGCTTATTGGGGACGGGGAAAGGAGGTTGGGGAGGGGGGGGGGGGCATGAATAGCTCGTCCGCGCGCTCGGGGTTTGACATTTTATCTTCCTTCGTTCTGCTCTCACACACATCTTCCGGGGTTTGACATTTTATCTTCCTTCGTTCTCCTCTCACACACATCTTCCGGGGTTTGACATTTTATCTTCCTTCGTTCTCCTCTCACACACATCTTCCGGGGTTTGACATTTTATCTTCCTTCGTTCTCCTCTCACACACATCTTCCGGGGTTTGACATTTTATCTTCCTTCGTTCTCCTCTCACACACATCTTCCGGGGTTTGACATTTTATCTTCCTTCGTTCTGCTCTCACACACATCTTCCGGGGTTTGACATTTTATCTTCCTTCGTTCTCCTCTCACACACATCTTCCGGGGTTTGACATTTTATCTTCCTTCGTTCTCCTCTCACACACATCTTCCGGGGTTTGACATTTTATCTTCCTTCGTTCTCCTCTCACACACATCTTCCGGGGTTTGACATTTTATCTTCCTTCGTTCTGCTCTCACACACATCTTCCGGGGTTTGACATTTTATCTTCCTTCGTTCTGCTCTCACGGATTCCTCTTCTTCTTCCTTCTGCGTATGTGCCGTCGCCGCACAGGGCAGAAACAAGCCAGTGTTTACAACCACGGACTTACGTAGTATGCGTCACACTCCGAGCATCGCTTTCCGGTCCTTCCTCCAAACTCTGCCAAAATTGAGTACGCCACTGAATTTGTACTCTTTATCTCCGTGCAGCTGTCCACGTGCGCTGTCAGCGCCCTCCGAAAGGTTTGGGTGCTAATAAGACTGGAAGCGACATAGCATTCACCTGGGGGCGGGGATAGCTCAGTGGTTAGAGCGCCGGACTCGTGATTGAAAGGTCGCGGGTTCGAATCCCTGCTGGAACGGCGGGAGAATTTTCTTCTCCAGGGTCGACTTTCTGTGCTGACTCTTATTTCGGTATCCGTTCCACCCCCGTGTTACCACAGTAGCACGTAAAAAATCCCGGTCATTCTGCCAAAAGTGCAGGTGGCAGGTTACAGCTAAATACGCATACACCTTACGTATGTGGCTTTTATTGAACCGTGCTTCGGCATTGGTCACAACTTGTCCCTAATATGTCAAATGACATCTGAGGACATTAAGCATCAACTCATCATCATAGCATTCACCTCAGAGCTCAGGAGCTGTGTGAAAGTCGAGGTGGCCGTCCTGGGCTCCCGTCCCTAATAAGCCTACGGTTTCTGTGGACGTAAAGCAACACTCAGCCAATAGCATTCAAGCATGCACGTAAACATGAGGCGCGTCGGCCCTGGGTAGGAAAAGAGTTCCCTCTCGGTTCAAACGATTTTTGTTTTATTTGTTCTGGCGTAAGCAACATGGGCGGTTATAAAAGAAACTCCTGAAATAATTTGCGTTGTCTCTTACAAACTCTGCCATCTGAGCACTAACTAAAAACTGTCCGTTAGCTGACAGTTTTTCGAAAGCCCATCGATCCACCCGCATGCCCACCAATCCGCTCACATAATTATTAGGTCTTTGGGGTGTGTGAGTGAGATGTCAGGTGCCTGGGTGATCGTATGTTGTCAGGTTGCTTGGTGGATTTTCTGCCTCTCAAATAAGTACGTAGCCGCGTTAGCTATCACGTGCCCACAGCACACGTTGCCTTTGAGGTATATATAAAAAATGTGACGAATCCGCACAGGTTTGTGAGCCGGTGTGGCCTAGGGGTAAGGCGTTAGGCTGGTAAGCGGAAGGACCTCGGTTCGACACCGCTTCGGCTCTCCTTTCTCATCAAAAAAGGTTGTGGTTTGTGGACACTGTCTTGTGACTTTGTCCATCACTTCCTACTGAAACATTAAAATGGCTCTCATCGCTGCCCATCTTAATGCAGGAATCATTCTGGTGGTGACAGTGTAGCGATAGGTATATAGTCTCCCTCTCCCCCCACCTCCATGCCCCCCTCCCCCCCCCCCTTCTCCCCGTCCCTAATAAGCCTTATGGTTTCTGTGGACGTTAAGCACCATGTTTACTTATCCGCACAGGGAAGTGAGCCGTTTTGGCCCAGCGGTAAGGCGTTAGGCTGGTAAGCGGAAGGACCTCGGTTCGATACCGCTTCGGCTCTCCTTTTCCTTCAAAAGTTGTGGTCTGTGGACGCTGTCTTGTGACTTTGTCCCTCACAATTAATGCAACATTAAAATGGCTCTCATCGCTGCCCATTTTAATGCAGAAGTCATTCTGGTGATGACAGTGTAGCGATAGGTATATAATATCCCTCTCTCCCCTCCGCCATAACCCCTTACCCCTTCTCCCCGTCCCTAATAAGCCGTACGGTTTCTGTGGACGTTAAGCACCATGTTTACTTTCACAGGATGAACTGATGTTCAGACGCACCTATAGGTAACGAACCGGCTACGTGCATTCATGTGTATGCTGACTAGTAATGGTTTGTCTAGCACGTCGGTGACTCGGTTGTCTGCTACGTTTGTTTTACGGGTAGATGTCTGTTTTATGCGTGGCTGGGTGGGTGTTCGGTGTTCTGATATTCTAGCTTGGTGATTGTCTGTTGGGCACCTAGATGTATTGTCCGGCGAACGCTTCGCTGCCGAAAAGGACTGCTCACGCACACACGCACATAAGCAAACACACACGCTCACACGCACTCACGCAGAAAGACGGAGGGTGGGAGACGGAGGGAGAGAGACTATGACAATTGTTTTTTTATTCTGTAAAGGTTTCTGGCCATCTGCCCAATCAGTGTGGGGGTGGGGTGGGGAGTGGAGGGGGTGGGGCATTATCAACATGTGAACGCTTTAGCATAATTTGTATTACAAGCACGTTGCACTTGCCAACTGTACTTTTGGGGTGTGTGTGCATTCATGTTGTGTATGTTGAATTTTGACCATGTGTATTTGTAAAGAACGTGTAAGCGCTTAGGGCCTGTGCGGGTTAGGCGCTCAAAGTATTCATTATTATTATCATTGTTGGGTACCTTTGCGTGCATTTTGTCATCGTCGTCGTCGTTGCCCAAGTGCTGTTATGAAGCGCTTGGAACCTAAACGAGATGGAGCGCCCTACAAATCTTTTTTATTATTATTTAAGCGCCCGATGTACGCACACGCGCACGCGACACGAGAGAGAGAGAGAGAGAGAGAGAAGAGAGAGAGAGAGAGATTCCTTACTTTCGACAATAATATAAACACGCACACACACACACACACACACACACACACACACACACACACACACACACACACACACACACACGAGTTGTTATCTTCGAGGGCAGTACGTAGGCTTTTCATTGTTCTTAACCAACCATCTACCTGTAATTTACACCCCATCCCTCACCCCCACCCCAAAATATATTAAAGTCTCTGTACTTGATTATTATAAAGAGGAAACAAATTGAGGCAAATTTTGATTCTGTGCATTTATTATGAATGATACAATTCTTTTGTATTTGCATACAAAAGAGAGAGTGAGAGGGAGAGCGAGAGAGAAACTCGAATTCGAAAAGTTAATTTTACGATTGTAGTTCAGTCACACCTGTCTAACAACTAGTCTTTGCTAAGCTACTGGAGAGAGAGAGAGAGAGAGAGAGAGAGAGAGAGAGAGAGAGAGAGAGAGAGAGAGAGAGAGAGAGAGAGATTGCACAGGGCGCGCGAATCGTGAATGCCACAGGAAAACTTGGCAGCGCTGGTTTCAGTTCAGCTCAGAGCACCACTGCACACCTACCCTTTGCGACCACAGTGTAATTAATCCAGCTAATACTCAAAACAATGCCAATCGGCAGTGTTAGATCGTTGTTACAGTCAGTTACTCGGAGTACAAGGCACGGGCTGATAGCTGTCTGCACGAGTCGCTTTATATTGCCACACAGTGTGTACTTGTCGGTGACGTTTGACGAAAACTTTCCTTCCCTGAGCTGTCTTCAGATTGAGTGTGTGTGTGTGTGTGTGTGTGTGTGTGTGTGTGTGTGTGTGTGTGTGTGTGTGTGTGTGTGTGTGTACTTTACATAGTCTCTTGCCATCGAATATTGTGATAGGACTTCCAACATGCATGCATGCCAGAAGTTTTTCCCAGTTTCGTCTCCGTTGCCCTGTTTTGTTGGTTTGGTTTGAAACCGGATTTTCACACACACACACACACACACACACACACACACACACACACACACACACACACACACACACACACACACACACACACACACACGAGTTGTTATCTTCGAGGGCAGTACGTAGGCTTTTCATTGTTCTTAACCAACCATCTACCTGTAATTTACACCCCATCCTCACCCCCACCCCAAAATATATTAAAGTCTCTGTACTTGATTATTATAAAGAGGAAACAAATTGAAAGCCTGCAAATTCGCAAGATAACAGATATAGTTATGGCTTAAGATGGCTGATTGTTTGCAAGTTCCTGTGGTGTGAGTGGCCAAGACAAAGCTAGGTCTCTGCTGGCCAACACAGGGTGTGCCTGCACGAAGCACGAAAGGCGGGTGAGGGCGGTCTGCACCCCGATGATTGACAGATCAGTCTTTATTAACCTGTCGGCGGCCTGGTTAAGGTCAACCCGGGCGTTCACCTCTCAGAGAGAGAGAGACAGACAGACAAACTCGAAAAATTTATTTTACAAGGATTGGAGAGAGACAGACAGTCAGACAGACAGACAGACAGACAGACAGCACTTGAACATTTTATTTTACAAGGATTGGAGAGAGAGAGACAGACAGACAGACTGACTGACTCTATTCCGAGATATTTCGTGCCCGCTTCTGGCTCACTTCCTGTGTTTTTGCCAGGTGGAATCGAGATGGCGGGCTGTGGGGGGGGGGGGGGGGGGGGGACGGGCTTGAACTCTTTTTCTTCCCTCAGTGTTTTGCTCTCTTCTCTTTCCTGTGTTGTACTGCATGAGTGAAAGCGCCGGACACGAAGTCGGCCCAGAACGATCGGACAGAATATCATATTTTTGATGGTCACTGTCGTGGTTTCTCTCCATTCCTGTTGCCATGGAAATGCATCCTGGAAGTAAAGACTGTCCCTTAAATTGTATAGTTTACACAGAGAAAAGGAAGGAAGGGAGAAGAGCGGCCACGTGCGTGCTTTGGAGTTTGATTTTTTTTTTTTTTTTTAAATTGGATGGGGGATGGAGGTTGGAGTGGGGGGGGGGGGGTGTTAGCAGATTTTTTCTTTCTCTCTTACAGATAGATTAGTGGACAAAGGGATGGATCACTACAGGTAGATTAGTGGACAAAGGGATGGGTCACTACAGATAGCATAGTGGACAAAGGGATGGATCACTACAGATAGCATAGTGGACAAAGGGATGGATCACTAACGATAGCATAGTGGACAAAGGGATGGATCGCCACAGATAGCATAATAGACACAGGGATGGATCACTATAGATAGCGTCGTGGACAAAGGGATGGATCACTACAGATAGCATAATGGACAAAGGGATGGATCACCACAGATAGCATAGTGGAAAAAGGGATGGATCACTACAGATGGCATAATGGACAAAGGGATTGATCACTACAGATGGCATAGTGGACAAAGGGGTTGGCAGTTTTTTCTTTCTTTCTGTTACAGATAGCATAGTGTACAAAGGGATAGCTCACTACAGATAGCATAATGCACAAAGGGATGGATCACTACAGATAGCATAGTGTACAAAGGGATGGATCACTGCAGATAGCATAGTGTGCAAAAGGATGGAGCACTACAGATAGCATAGTGTACAAAGGGATGGATCACTGCAGATAGCATAGTGTGCAAAAGGATGGAGCACTACAGATAGCATTGTGTACAAAAAGATGGATCAAGTCTAGATTGTCCTACAGTGACCCCATACAGGTGTGAATCGTCCCACAATTATATGAACCTCTAGATGCAGAAAGGGACTGGTGCTGGGGTAGCTCGCACTGTTAAACCTCTTGACTGTAAGAGAAACGAGACAGCCTTGATCTCACATCGGCCATCGCTTGGCTGATGTATGGACAAGACAGTTTGTTTGTTTTTTAATGTTTTTTTGTTTGTTTTTACATCCGCCATAACTAGGCTGTATGCACAGGACAACTTGTTTTTTCTTTTTCACATCGACCATCGCTTGGCTGTGCGGACATGACAGCTTTTTTTTTTCTTTTTTATACATACATCCGCCATCACTTCGCTGTACGGACAAGACTTGTTGTTGTTGTTGTTGTTGTCATTTTATATACATCGGCTATCACTTGGCTGTATGGACATGACAGCTTTTTTTTTTTTTTTTTTTTACATCAGCCGTAACTTGGCTGTATGGACACGACAGCTTTTATTTCATTTTTTTTTTTTTTTTTTTTTTTTTTTTTTTACATCGGCCATTGCTTAGCTGTATGGACAAGCCAGTTTAATAATGGTAATGGGTAGTTAGAGCGCCTAACCCGCACAGGCCATAAGCGCTTACACATTCTTTAAATGCGCACGTTTTCAAGAGTCAATGCATACAACACACGCACGCACGCACGCACGCACGCACGCACGCACGCACGCACGCACGCACGCACGCACACACACACACACACACAGACTCGTATCTTAGAGCAATGTGACTGAAGACGAGTTTTTAAAAAGAGAAAGGTTTTTGAGGAAGATTTGAATGAACTGACAGAGGAGTTGGGTGCAGATAGTTAGAGTCTGATAGGAGAAAGAGCACTGACCACTGGGCTTTGTGCAGAAGGATGATATTCTGAACACTCGGGTGTTTATTCTCACAAAGGCCATATCATTTGTTGTAAGGGCGGGATAGTTGTGTTCTCACATCGGCCATCACCTGACTATGGACGAGACAGTTTTTTTCTCACACTGGCCATCTGCCAGTTGGCTGTAAGGACAGGACCGTTGTATCCTCACGCCTGCCATGACTAATTGTGATTCTATTCACCAAACCAGTATGATTTTATTTACCAAACTAATTTGATCGTATTCACTAAACCAATGTCATTCTGTTCACTGACCCGAGACCGAGGATACATACAGGTCCCAGTACGGTGTCTTTTGGCTTGAAGCGGAGCTGCATTTTTTCTCTGTCTTTTTTTTCTTTCCCTTTTTCTGAGACTAATTTCGACAGAACACGCAATGCAGTCAGTTGTACTGAGTCCGGGTCAGGACAGAAAGCAACAGCGGTCTGTTGTTTGCCTATATTCACTATTGTTTGCCTGTGTTCACTATTGTTTGCCGATGTTCCACTACTGTTTGCCGATGTTCACCAGGGATGCGGCTGTAGCTGGTAGTGTGGCTGGTTTTGTTTGTACCCTAGCCCTGAAGTTCACCCAGAACTAACCAGGTGAGACTGCGTGTGCAACATATTTTTTCACCTGCATGAATAGTTTGATTTATGGCTTTCCTCGCCTCTGATGTAGTATTGCACGCCGACCGGGGGGAGGGGGGAGCGATGATTGACATCTGCCCTGTCTTGTCTGTCTGTTATTATTTTTATTATTGTTATTATTATTACAGTGTTTTATTATTATTATTATTACTAAGTTTTATTGTACCACTTGGTTGTGTTGTAATTATATCAAGGACAGGTTGCCCGAAAGGTATTCGTGCCTGAACCTTCATCCTTGCGTAATAAAGTTAAGTCAGTCAGTCAGTCAGTCAGTCAGTCAGTCAGTCAGTCAGTCAGTCAGTCAGTCAGTCAGTCAGTCAGTCAGTCAGTCAGTCAGTCTGCCTGCCTGCCTGCCTGTCTGCTTGTCTTTCTTTATATTTATTCATCAGTAGCTTATTAAGGACTAGTTGTTAGGTTTTTGACTGAACCTAAACTACAATCCTTGTAAAATAAAGTTTTCGAGTTCGAGTTCTCTCTCTGTCTCTCTGTCTCTCCCTCTGTGTCTCTGTCTGTCTCCCTCTGTCTCAATCTCTGTCTGTCTGTCTGTCTCTCCGGCAGACAATGCCTGTATTTGTCAAAATCTTTTCCGTGGAAAAACAAAGTTCACATTACTTCACTTTATTTCATTCTCTGTCTATCTGTCTGTCTGTCGCTCTGCTCTCCCCCCCCCCCCCCCCCCCCCGCCCAATTTATAAATCCGATTTATAAATGCTTTCGGCATAAAAGTTTGGACCGCTAGGTAACCAACTTTAGGCCGAAACGCCTCAACGGCGACAAACAAGCAGTTACTACGTGACACGCAGAAACGGCATATGGCTATGAGCACGTGTGGCTCGGCGAGTCGCCGATAGAGAGAAGCAGGGTTCGTTTTCCAGTCATTCAGACCGAGAGCTTCGCGCAAGGATTTGTGAATACTGTATACTTTCCATTTCAGATCGGTGAAGGGGGGTGTTGGTGTAGGGATTATGCGGATCGTGTTACTCCTTTCCGCCCCCTCTCAAAAAGAGAAGAGAAGGGGAAAGAAAAAAAGAGAAAAAAACAGAGAGAGAAAAGAG
>OY757547.1:3290642-3291673 GCA_963584105.1 Alviniconcha strummeri | reverse complement strand
TCAACACTAGAATGACTCACACATTAAGATGGGCAGCGATGAGAACCATTTTAATGTTTTATCAATTAAGGGACAAAGTCAGAAGACAGTGTCCACAAACCGGCCACAACATTTTTGAAGAGAAACTGAAGGAAACCGAGGCGGAATCGAGCCGACGCCCTTCTGCTTACCAGCCTAACGTCTTACCGCTAGGCCAAACCGGCTGTCTTGATTTTCAAAAGTAAACATGGTGCTTAACGTCCACAGAATCCATAAGGCTTATCCAGGACGGTTAGATTGTGAACAGATGACAGTATCCTTCTATAGCGGGTCGTTTACTATCCACCGAAGTGGTGCACTGACAGCGCCATTTGATATAAGATGAATGTTGCTGTTTCTTCCAGTTGCTCCTTGCTGCCGCTGAGCTTGGTGCGTAGGTGGGCTGCCACACAGTTTGTCTTGCTGTCGGCAAAATGGAGCGTCTCTCAGTGCGTGTGTTGGTGGGGCTTCAAGTCAAGTCAAAAAACTTTAAGCATCCCTGATAGGGCAGTTCAGCTTGACTGATATAAGGCTCATTAATTTAAGAACGTGTAAAGGAACGCCAAAATATTTGCGTTTACAACAGCATAGACAAGTTGTGCTGCACACAAATCTATAATACGAATATAAAACCACATAAATAATAAACGGGTGCGTACTCGCGTCACATCAGCTCACACACACAGTTTGCTGTGTGTCAGGGGTGACGTCGGAAAGCTGCTGGTCGGGGTCGGTGATGGTGTCAGCCAAACACCAAGCACTGGCCTACGGCATCCTTCCTGTGGAGGAAGGTGCCGGAAAGCGATGTTCGGAGTGTGGGTGTCAGCTTCAGCTTCCCGTGCATGTGGGCGTTGAGTGGACGTGCTCTGTAAAAAAAAAATCAACAGCCGTTCAGTCTCCCCGGCCAGGTGTAGGTTGTACTCGAGTGGTACCGACTAGACGGCTGCTTGGACGTTTCTACTTCCACTTACGAGAACGGTTTGCTGTCCACAGAATGACCAAAAACCCCGAGG
>OY757547.1:3268142-3288142 GCA_963584105.1 Alviniconcha strummeri | reverse complement strand
GAGTTCGAGCAGTGGGGCAAGGACAACGAGGCCAAGGTCGTGGATCTGCAGACTCGCCTGGCGACGCTGGCCACGGAAGATGCCGAGAAAGACCGACGCATTCAGAAACTGCAGGAGGACCTCAAGGAAACGAAGTCTCGGCTGACGGTGGCGGAACGGCAGGCGGCTGCTCGTAGCAGTGAGGCTGCGGCACAACAACCACCTCCCCAACAGTCCAAAACCTGCACCATCATGTAGACCGCAGAGTCCCCAGCCACCCCTTCCCCCTCCTCCACCTCCCCATTCGCCTTGTACACACCACAGCTGTGAGGTCATCTTTCTCACAGCCGTTTCCTCCTCTCCTTACACAGCTTCGAACAGGCTTCACCTCAGTGCAGGGTACAGATGATGACCACCATCAGGTCCACAATCCATTGAGTCTCCTGTGAACCATTGCCAACAGAGTAAGGCAAGCCACCGATCAAGGTTCTGCAGTACCTACTCTACGCTTGTCATTCAGCTCTTCTCCTATCCCACTCTCTTATTTGACGTCAGTGAAGAATGAAGACAAATCATACACGTGCATAATTATATATAGCCAGTGTTTGTGGATGCATTAATTTACTGTCTGAGACCATTGCAACTCGGTCAACAGGAATAGGAATAATAATCCTGGATGTGGCAGAAACAAGGGTGATAGGAATAATGCAGAAACATCTTGTGCCAGGAATAATGGGAAAACGACAGTGAGAGGGATGATGCAGAAACAACTGTGAGAGGAATAATCAGAAAACAACAGCGTGAGGAATAACTGAAAACAGCAGTGAGAGAAATAATGGAAAACAACAGTGAGAGAAAGAATAGAAAACAACAGTGAGAGAAATAATGGAAAACAGCAGTGAGAGAAATAATGGAAAACAACAGTGAGAGAAATAACAGGAAACAGCAGTGAGAGAAATAATGGAAAACAACAGTGAGAGAAATAATGGAAAACAGCAGTGAGAGAAATAATAGAAAACAACAGTGAGAGAAATAATAGAAAACAACAGTGACAGAAATAATGGAAAACAACAACGAGAGGGATGATGGAAAAGCAACTGTGAGAGGAACGATGCAGAAATGCGTGACAGGAATGAGAGACACGGTGGAGATCTCAGTGACAACAAGTACAAAGACAGGACAATGAAAATGATGCTGTGAAAACCACAATTACAGGAATAATGCATATAAAGATCTGATAGAAATGCTTAAGTAGCCATGGTGGCAGGAAAAATGCAGAAACAACAGCTGGTGATAGGACTGAGACCAAAACAAAGGTGACAGGAACAGCAATGACAGGACTAATGCAGGAACTTGTAACCGTGACAGGAATAATGCAGGAACAGCAATGACAGGGATGGTGCAGGAACTTGTAACAGTGACAGGAATAATGCAGGAACAGCAATGACAGGAATGGTGCAGGAACTTGTAACAGTGACAGGAATGATGCAGGAACAGCAATGACAGGAATAAGGCAGGAACTTGTAACAGTGACAGGAATGATGCAGGAACAGCAATGACAGGAATGGTGCAGGAACTTGTAACAGTGACAGGAATAATCCAGAAACAACAGTGAAAAGAATAAGGACCTGCGCATGATCATCTCTTGCATGTTCTGTCGAGTTCCAAGAAATGACATGAAAGGAAACGTATAGATAAATGATGGGTAATTAAGAAACAACTGTGGATGGAACTATGTAGAAGCAAGTGTGACAGGAATGACACAGCAACAGCTCCAATGAGAATGTGCACGAGGGACGACAGGAACATTGCAGAGCAGCAATGAAGGTGCTGCCATGCTTAATGTAGTTACGGGACCAACAGAGAGAAGAACATGATGTAGTGATGGGTGACAGTGTTTTATGTGAGACCACATGAGACAGGATTGTGGGACTGTTCCTGGCATATGAGACCATTAGTAACATTTTCCCCTAAAATCATCACGGTAGGATCGTAGATACACCAAATTATTTTGAAAAAATTTAAACAACAACAACAAAAAACATGAGGATCATAGGATCAACTATATAATAGTATCCAGAGTAATGGAATTCACCTGGACGAATGAAAAGGTTCTGAGATCAACCATCACAAGATTTTGGAGATTAACGTCACTGTAACAAAATGGTGTGAGCAGGTGATGGGGTATAGTGGTTTGAAGAGAGAAATATAGCATTGATAAAATTTATCACCAGGGAAATGATAAAACCCTCAGCTAGAAAAACTAGCTGCCAAATGTGACTGGATTATGGGGAAACAGTGACAGGATTATGAGAAACAGTGATGAGGATTATGAGAAACAATGACAGGATTACAGGAAATGGTGACCAGGATGGAGAAAAACAGTGACCAGGATTATGAGAAACAGTGACAGGATTGTCAGACCAACTGAAGACAGGGATCAAGCACCTGCATGCGAGACTAACAAAAAGCTCTGTTGTCAGTTCTGTGTCCGAAAATCAGTTAGATGTAGTCAGTAAAAACTTTCCCTTCGATCACAGATGCAAATGTCATTGCTTGTTGGTCATGTCGTCGTATTTCCAGTATCACCGTGGCGCATGTCCTCCATGTTTATGGGAGGTAGGCATGGGATTTCAGAGTAAGAAGTACTTCTTCTTCAGCATTGCTTTATGTTCACAGAGACCATATATGGACTATTACAATGTTACTATTATTAGGAATGGGAGCTTAGGTCATCCACATCTGATTAGGAAATTAGATGATGATGATGAGTTGATGCTTAATGTCCTCGGATGTCATTTGACATATTAGGGACAAGTTGTGACCAACGCCGAAGCACGGTTCAATAAAAGCCACATACGTAAGGTGTATGCGTGTTTAGCTGTAACCTGCCACCTGCACTTTTGGCAGAATGACCGGGATTTTTTTACGTGCTACTGTGGTAACACGGGGGTGGAACGGGTACCGAAATAAGAGTCAGCACAGAAAGTCGACCCTGGAGAAGAAAATTCTCCCGCCGTTCCAGCAGGGATTCGAACCCGCGACCTTTCAATCACGAGTCCGGCGCTCTAACCACTGAGCTATCCCCGCCCCCAAGAGGAAATTAGGACTTAAATGCTATATATATAGTCAGTGATTATTGCACCTCTGCATAAACTAACCAATCAGAACAAAGTGATCCCATTAAATTTATGTCAAACTGCTTGATCAGCTTCATGAAAGTTGTAGTGGTTTAGTTCTAGTATAAAGTTAACTGCCTCAGTTTTTGAGAGTGCCTATTGTTTACACACAAAATGTTCACATGGATCAAAGTATTGTCCAGAAGAAATCGCACACAACGATCAACTGTTTATCTCCAATGCCGAAAAGAGAACCAGTTTGTTTTCTCCCTCTTTCTTTAGAGTTCTTTAGAGTGCATGCACTGATGTATTATAGCTGCACTCACAGTTGATTGCAATCTTCTCTCCACAGTCTACAGCACTTCATTCTTTACAATGAACATCTTGTGCATCACATGTAAACATAGATTGTAGATTTGCCTATTTTTGTACAATCAGATGTTTCAGTGTCGTTTTACAAATGTCATTGTGAAATTTTCAGGATCAATACACACAAGTGTGCATGGGCAGACACACACACACACACACACACACACACACACACACACACACACACACAGTGAATCATTGTTACATAATGTAAATTGTTCCCATTTTTGTGTCATGGAGTTTGCATTTTTTTCTTTGACATGTGAAACGTTCTCACCATTCCATTTTACATATGCATATCATTATGAATTTGAATCCATTTTAAAAAAAATTGTTTGCAACCAAAGACTGGATTTTCACAGACGTTTTGTGTTAAAAAACCAACAACAAAAAAACAGCTTTCCAATTCCATTTTGGTGACTGTTAGTAATAGTAGAACAAATGTATTTATGGCTGCTGCAGTGGAAATCTCTATTTAAGACAAACTCCTTTGAGATGAAACTACTGTCCCTAATAAGCCTCGTGGTTTCTGTGGACGTTAAGCACCATGTTTACTAGATGAAACTGTACTTAAGATGAAGTGTTTAAAATGTTCAGACAGCTCCATCTTGACCTCTGATTTCGCCAGGTTCATTATTAAACCTAAAGCACAACTTTAACACCCTGCATGAGCCCCCATCTCGTTATTGTTAATATATTGGTGGGGTCAAGTGGGCTTATTTTACTTAACCTCTTCACCGCCCCAGCCTGTAAGATTTCTGGGCTGAAAGATGCACTCACACCCCTTCAAACAGTATATTTTACCATTCTATAGCACATCTGCTTTCAATCCTGTGTGTTTCGATGAAAATTCTTTCACATGCCAGTGCAAAAAAAGAAAGCAAAAAAGCTTAATGGTTTCAAATTTGGTACTTTTATTGGTCATTTTCAGTGAAGGGGTTAATGCTAAGCAAACCGGATTGTTACTCGCAGTTTTAGGTCACTTCACACAGTGTTTGTCACTTCAGACTGAATGCAGCAGTTGGGGCGTCACAGACCTGAGTTGCTAATGAACATTACCAACTTTCTTTTGTGTTAACAATAAAGACAGCCTTTAAAAATGTGATGTATCTGATGTCTAGGTATATATAACTGCTGTAGTCTCAGACACCCTAACTTCTTCTTCTGGTGTTGCTTAATGTCTTCAGATGTCGGTTGACATATTAGGGACAAGCTGAGACCAGTGTGTGAGCATGGTTCAGTATAGCTTTACGTCCATGGAAAACGTAAGGTTCGTTAGGACGGAAAGCCCAGGACGGCCACCTTGACTTTCACACAGCTCCTGAACTCTGACCCCAACTAGCAACCATGATGTCCTTCAAGCAGTGACTGTTGGAAGGCCGTCCTACTGCTTGGATCATTTGTAGGCAGTCCATCTTTATGATGACAGTGATCCGGAAGCCATGTCCTATGGCACACAAACTGAGCAGTCACAGCCTCCTGCCCTTGGAGAGTATCAGTATATATACCTAGACTCAAACACATCACATTTTAAAGGCTGTCCTTATTGTTAACCCCCCTACAAAGTTGGTAATGTTCATTAGCAACTAAGGTCTTGAAAAGCATCCTAGATGAAATGTTACCATGTCCTGTTGTATGGTGTTCATTATGAATGTTCCATTCTACAGGGGGTTGTAATTAATTCCATCGAGGTTTGGGATGTTGTCCATGTCACTGAACTGTCTTAGAACATGTGTAAAACGTGTTTAGTGAAGGGGAATGGCAAGAAAGCAGCTCTGGATCATTTAAATTGTTGTAGTTTCACATAAAATCAGCTTTTGAAATAGGTAAGAAATTAAGTGTTACACTATAGAAGGAAAATCAGTTCCAAACAATTATACATATATTTGCATATTAAGCAAGCCTTGTACAGCTTGTGTGGGTGAGCTCACAAAAAATATACATATATTTGCATATTAAGTAACCCTTGTACAGTTTGTGTGGGTGACCCCACTTGTAAATTTTCACTGTACTCCAGGTATGCTTCTGCTAGAGTACCTGAGGTACTGTTTACAGACTGATGTTCAGTACAGTTCACTTTATCAGCCCCCGTCAGCAGCTATTACCATTGTCCTCTTATTGTCTCTAGGCATTGCCCTGAGATAATTGTACTGGGTGACTGGGCATAAAAAACAAGTTACTTACAAGTCTCTAGCCAGAACATTTTGGCTAAAGCACGATGTTGCGTGAACAGTCCCGTGTGAAGATTACTTTAGCTATAGTAATCACAAACTCCATTATTGAAATCTGCAGCCAGAGTGCAGCTGCCAGAATGGCAGGACACACTGCATTTGTATGCAGGACAGCATGTAGGTGTTTTGGGGAAACAGTTGCACACTCTACCTTCTCACCCCGCATTGTGTGAACTTCAGCTGAGGCATGCTAAAAACTAGAACCACAGAACACTTTATGAACATGACAGCATCGAGTCACTATTCAAAATAAGGAGTGTCAAGGTGAGACAGATGCTGTCAGTTGCTGTTATTGGCCCGTTAAGTTGCCTGCAAAGTAAATTATCTGTGGGCCATGTTGACTTTTCGTCAAATGTTTCTTTATCGTATTGTTTTGACTGACTGTTACTTAATACTTTAATTGAAGAAACAACACTGTTATGGGCAGTGGAATGGGAACAAGTCCACTAACCATGTCCGATCAGTAAAATCTTTTTCTTGTTACAATTTCTATTGGTGTTTTTGCCAAACTGGCTTGTTTCAAGGTTCTTGCTCTGAAATCAAAGCTAGTATTATGTCCTTTTCAGATTAATGAATCCGTCCAATTCTAGATGTTGATTGACAATACTGGTCATTATTTTCTAACAGTATTACACATGTACTGATAATAATTTGAAATGTTGTGAAAATATTTTTGACCTGTTGTGGTAAGTCAAAGTTGTGATATTTTAAAAGCATGAGCTTTAAAAGCGTACAATTGATCAGGATTAATTTATGTAAAAAATGGGTTAATTCCATGCATTCTTCTTATAAAATGTGCCTTTGTTGATTAATCAATGCAGATAATTGCATGATTCATGTCATTAAAAGGAGAAAAACAAAGCAAAAAATATTGTTTATTTCTAGTTTGAAGTTGCTGCAAAATTTCTGAGACACTGACTTCAATTCTTTGTTTTTTACTTTTTTTAAACTTTTAAGTTGTTAAAGGAGACCCCGAGCAAAGACAAATGTTGCCTTGAAAAAAAGAGAACATTCGCAAATATTTTCATTCACATGGTTCATATGATTCTATTAATATTTATGCAATAGCCATACTTTTTTGGCTTGAGATCCAAGTTCCATAATGCTCAGCCTTCTTGATTGGTATTTACCAGTGACGAGCAGGAAGGGTGCAGCTCATGATGTGATAATTATACACTTCCATCACTGATGCTGGCCTGTTCATGACATCACAGACACACCCACAGTCAGACACAAAATGGCAGCACTAATACACTTTCTGTGCAAGTGTCAAGCATCACCATAAGAGTGTCAAATTAGACCACAAATCAGCTGAAAAACGTTGGGAGTCAAGTTTTTATTCCATACCCATTGTGAGGGCCTGTGCTACTTCCTTTGCTTGGGGTCCCCTTTAACAATACAAGTAGAGGCCAAGCACTTGTTGACAGAACACACACACACACACACACACACACACACACACACACACACACACACACACACACACACACACTAATGGAGTGAGAAAGAAACACACACCATCCTCTTCATTTAAACTCCCATATTTATTTGAGCAGTTTTTACAATTTCAATACCTGTTATGTGTCAGTTCCCCCAATTCCCCCTCCTCCCCCTACATATTGTGTCTCTATGCTAAGCATCATACACACTTTAACACCACATCACAGCACCGGCAAGGTCAAGATTAAAGCCCAGATTCAAACATCACTGCTGTGACCCACACTACAGCAAAACCTGCCATGAAAGATTGTGACGAAGGGAAACGTCAGCTGGACTATCAACTAACCCTATAAAATCTCAGTCATGATTGATTCATCACTATAAAACAACAGCAGGGCGGTTTATTCATTCCACCCACATGCTTGCCAAAGGCTGTTTATAGTCAAAGATTATTAAATACACATTTATAATCTTTGTTATAGTCTCTGGGCTCATCCAGAACCAGGTGTGGCCAAGAGTCGCTACTTTAAATCCCAGTGTGAGCAGTAACCTCCCCATCTCACTTTCTTCTCAGGAGGGGGAACTTTGTGACTATGTCTCTGTCTGTCACCATCCCTGGAGCTCTAGGTTTGTTTTAAAGGCAACACCACGCCAAAAAAAATCAGAAATGGGGTTGGGGTGGGTTTGGTTGCAGGTACGGGTTTTCCTGAGTGCTTGGATAAAATCTTGAACTGAACTGAAAGGATGAATTTCACAAGCAACATTTGAATTGCACAATCCAACCACAGCATCAGATGAAGCCCCCCCCCCCCCCCCCCATTTTCCTCTGCTAAAGGACAATGATAAATAAATGTTTTTCACTCAATCCCTCCCCCATGTTTTGGCTCAAAATTACAAATCCACACCAAATTATATTTATCCACACAAATGTACTGAACAATAGCATTTTGTTGTTGAAAATCCTGGCTAAAAACAACCATTTATGCAGAGTGACAGCACCTTTATTGTTTTTATCAGGATCACAGCCATAATGCAAAACAACCTCCCACAGAATCATTTCATAACTCAGTCTGGAGTCTGCAACAGAGAGCAGCACAGTTCTTCACCCAACTAATTACGCAGACTGAAAAAAACCACACAAAAAACCCACCCTACAAAACTGAAAAAGAAATTTCTCTGTAGAAATGTCACACAACAAGACTACCAAACAATGAATCAAATTTTCACTGGCACATCAGCAAATGGCTTGTTACATGCAACTGTCAGCATATGTTCAGACCCTCAGGCATGCATCAACATACAGTTCCATTCCAAACATCCTTTACCAGCTACCTAAAAGTGAGAGAAGTGGGATGGAGGAAGAGGAGAAGGTGGAGAGAGAGAGTGTGTGGGGTGGTGGTAAATGGACAGAGAGAAACAACTTTATTTTATGAGGGTAGTGCTTTGGCTGGTTAAACTTCTTTAACGCTAAGTTGCCTTTGAAGAGATACTGGTGGGGACCAAGATCCCAGCAGGTGGTGAAAGAGAGATGTTATACATAACGCTACACTGTCACCATAAGAATGACTCCTGCCTTAAGATGGGCAGCATCAGAATGACTCCTCCATTAAGATCTGCAGCATCAGAATGACCCCTGCATTAAGATCTGCAGCATCAGAATGACCCCTACATTAAGATGGTAGGCATCAGAATGACCCCTGCATTAAGAAGGACAGCATCAGAATGACCCCTGCATTAAGATGGCAGGCATCAGAATGACCCCTGCATTAAGAAGGACAGCATCAGAATGACTCCTGCATTAAGAAGGGCAGCATCAGAATGACCCCTGCATTAAGAAGGACAGCATCAGAATGACCCCTGCATTAACAAGGGCAGCATCAGAATGACCCCTGCATTAACAAGGGCAGCATCAGAATGACCCCTGCATTAACAAGGGCAGCATCAGAATGACCCCAGCATTAAGAAGGACAACATCAGAATGACCCCTGCACTAAGATGGGCAGCATCAGAATGACCCCTTCATTAAGATGGGCAGCATCAGAATGACCCCTGCACTAAGATGGGCAGCATCAGAATGACCCCAGCATTAAGAAGGACAGCATCAGAATGACCCCTGCATTAAGATGGGCAGCATCAGAATGACCCCTGCATTAAGATGGGCAGCATCGGAATGACCCCAGCATTAAGATGGGCAGCATCAGAATGACCCCTGCATTAAGATGGGCAGCATCAGAATGACCCCTGCATTAAGATGGGCAGCATCAGAATGACTCCTGCACTGAGACAGGCAGCAATGAGAGCCTTTCACTGTTCACCAGCTGTGAGGGGCAAAGTCACATGGCGGTGTCCACAACTCATGAAGGAGGCCAGATGGGTAGACTCAGGGTCTTTACACACCCAGCCCTTGTCCGGGAGGTACTAATGCTACTGATACTATACATGCACATGGGAAAAAAAGAGAGAGAGAGAGAGAGAGAGAGAGAGACAGACAGACAGACAGACAGACAGAGTGAGACAGACAGAGACAGCGTCACATTCAAACAGTGAGGAGAGATGGAGGAGATCATCCAACAGCTGAGACAGGATTACATGCGGCAGATGTCAGGACAGCGCAGCTCTAGGCTCCACATTCTGGTGCTTGTTGTCCTGACACTTAAAAATGTTCACAGTTGTACCAGAACTACATCAAGCTAGCCATATCTATTCTGCTGCCAGATCAACAGTTACCTCCTCCAGTATCAAGCTAACCAAACCCACTTCAATGTCTGACCAACAGCTATGTCCTCCAGTGTCAAGCTAATCAAACCCACTTCAATGTCAGACCAACAGCCATGTCCTCCAGTGTCAAGCTAACCAAAGCCATTTCACTGTCAGACCAACAGCTATGTCCTCCAGAACCTAGCTAACCAAACCATTTTACTGTCAGACCAACTGCTGTCTTCTGGTATTCAAGCTAACCAAACCCATCTCACAGTCAGACAGCTATGTCATTTGGTATCAAGCCATCTAAACCCATTTCACCATCAGCCATCTCTAGTACCAAACCAACAAACCCATTTCATGGTGCTCTCTGGTAACTAACCTAAAACCATTCCACCATCAGACTGCCAACGACCTCCTGTATTGAGTTAATCTCGCCTGTTACACAGTCAGCCCCCACCCCCACCCGCAAAGGCTATACCACTGAAAAGAACCACATCCACATAAAAAAAATGAATATTCGTAGCTGAAATAAAATAAAAATTCCCCTCTGAAAAATCAGACTAGCCCTAATCTGCACATAAAAAAAAGTCAATACTTCAAAGATGATGGAAGATCGATTTGGGTCAAAGCCATGTAGAGGTGAAAATAAAACAGGAAACAAGAAAGCAAAGAAAAAAGGAGCACAAAACATGCCGTTGATCAGCTGTACAATGTTAGTGTATATATTATATACAGATACCAGTAATTACATGTGCTGGGCATTTTTCATGTGCAAACCAAAGTGCACAGGCTTTCCAGTAATCATTATATGGGTGCTTCTGATGTGCAAAAAATGACCAGCCATTACATGTGATGGGTGGTTCAAGACTCAAGCCCACACACTCACCAGGAAGTAATTACGTGTGATGGGTATTTCATGTGATGTGCAGACATCTAATATTACCAGTGGAGGGTGTTTCAGATGTGCAGCAAAACGCAAAACACATGTTTCTGTACATACAGCTGCACGCAGTTCAGTTTACTGAAATGGTGGTCAAAGAAACAAAAAGACAATGATGCTAGCTGGTATATATTATGTACACAGCTCTCTCTGATCTTTTCACCGCAGTACTTCAACTAGGTGAATTTGGTACAACCTCAGTGCCAATGATCCAGCCAATGATAAAACAAGTGTGTACATGTCAACAAAATGTGTACAGAAGTTTGGGATTTCTCCCCCCCTCCTCCTCCCTTCAACACCCGATGACTAAAAGGTTTAGTTCTATCACTTTTTTTCCTCTCTTCTCTGCCAATGCATGGTGGCATGCTTCCTGTACATTAAAAGCAAAGGAGGAAAATAAGTGAAAATATTCATTAAGTAATTACATGTTCAACATAAATATACACATACATAACAAAACAATCAAAAGCACCACATACAAATATTACAATAACTGACTTTAGGGCAAGAGTTGTATGACGACATACTGACAAGCTCTGTGTGTGTACACGTGCACCTGTGCGTGTGCACACATGTGCATGTATGTGTGTGTGTGTGTGCGTAGGTACGCATGTGTGTGTGTGTGTGTGTCTGTGTGTTTGTGTGTGTGCATGCACTGGAAAGAGGGAGTGAATGGTTACCATTTTAACAAAGTGCATGTACAAACAAAATAAAATCATACACTGGCACTGCGCAAATCACATAATCACAGCGGACAACAAAAGCTTAAACAGTGAAGACAAGCAGTCTGCACAACAGGCACTGGAGCGAGAACTACTGAGCACCAACAAGTAACGGGCTGTCACTGTCAAACAACAACTTGTGGTAGTGGTCAGATGACACGAAACGGGCGTCCAGTAACAGTAGTCATCATACAACAGCCTGTGGCAGCCATCAAATGACAGCAAGTTAAGATGTCAAACAAGACCTTGTGCTAGTCTTCAGGTAACTGCCTACTGCAGCTGTCAAAGAGCAGCTTGTGGTCATCAAACTGTAGATCTGACAGCTTGGAACTAGGCATGCATGAATTTAAGCACAAAAGAAGAGACTATCACTGAATTTGTCATGTTTTCCACTCCCCCCGCCCCCTCCACCCTACATCTGCTTCTGGTCTCCTCAGAAAAAATCCAGTAGTATTATTTTAGCATCCAGGTAGATTGATAATTGATCTCTACTGTCCAGTCAACCTTGGTGCTTATACCAGGGCTGCAAGTTCATAATTTTTATTACGGGCACTATATAAGAGTTATTATTATTAATGAGAAGCCAGGGAAGGTATCGGTTATCTCCTGTGAATATAGGCACTGCAGTCACAGAAAGCATTTTCTATGTAACTGTGTCCCAATCTCTCAAAGCAAAGATTTCAAATGTTTATCTGGATGAAAAGTTGCTACTAAAATGAAAGTTGATTTTTATGTCTCCTGTGAATATGCACTGCAGTCACTGAAAGCAGTTTCTATTTAACTATCTCTAAATCTTTCAATGTCTCCTGTGAATATGCACTGCAGCCACTGAACGTATTTTCTATGTAACTATCTCTCAATACAAAGATTTAAAATGTTTCAGCTGATCTGGATGAAAACTTGCTTCCAAAATGAAAGTTTATCTTTATGTCTCCACAGGTCAAAGACTCTGAAACTGGTGTTACCATACATAGATTTTACCATGATGGCAAGTTTGAGAATATGCAAAAGTGGCATACAAACTGGCATATGACAAAGAAAAGGAAAACTGTCAACATTAGGCAGACAGCTGGCTGAACATGTTTATTCCAGAGACTACCTCCACATGTTTATTCCAGAGACTGCTCCATCATTCGGCAGACAGCTGGCTGAACATGTTCATTCCATAGATCACCTCCACCATTTGGCAGACAGCTGACTGAACATGTTTATTCGACAGAATCCCATTATCCTTTATAGGCCCAGAACACACGGAACAGTAAGCTTGCTGTGGAATGAACAATTACACAAGGCCATCTGATAAGCATCGGGTGCAGCACACAATGGAAGCAACAAAATGATAATAAGACGAAGAGAGTGAAGAGCATAATAACGTGCACACACATACACATGAAAAAGGCAATCAATAACAAATAAAAACTTTAACAACACAAACAACATGATACACAGATCTTTTATCACAACGAAAGAAAGGACATTCCAAAGATAAAACTGATATTCCAACATTACCATTAATGCCAATATCAAAAATGCAATGTCAGCTTGCCAACTACAAATAATGTAGTAGTGGTGGGTATTCCTGCAGTGGATGTTCTGCAGCCATGCTGCCAGTCTCACAGGGGCCAAGTTCTGATTGACCTATTCTAGGCTTGGTAAACAGGTGGCATTTCAACAGACTGTGACCTGTGTGTGGCCTGATGACATTACAAATATAAATAAACATTGTCCAGCAGTTTACACTAATTTGTCCAGTAATAAACACTGAAAAACTGTTTTCTGATATTTAACACTGAAATAAGCTGTTAAATATATAACCGTGAATCAATTTTGTGATGTTGCCAGTGTATAACATTAACAGAGTTGTTTAGTACGTAACATTTAAATAATGGTGTAGAGTATTTAACACTGAAATAATGCCATCTAGTACTTCTTGACATGTTGCCCAACATTTATCACTGGAATGGTGGTGTCTGGTAAATTGTTCAAGGCAACGTGAATGCCCTGTTTCTCTTGCACTCCCCCCCCCCCCCACACACACTTTTGTTAATATAAATAAAAGTAGATTAGTTGTCAAGAGTGACCTGCAGATGTTTTTGTCTTTTTTAATCAGCTACCTTGGACAACTGCTATCCCATGATTTATTTTTATTTTGACCCGAAAACCTGAAAACAATCTTGTTTTTCTAGGTCAAGATAAAAATTAAAAAAGGAGGATATTCTTCTAATCTCATCTGAGTTATGTATTTCTGACCCTGTCATCAGCTAAGCTTAGCAGTGTGGATTTGCACCAACAACAAAAAGGAAGAAAAGAAAACGGATGGCATGTCTGAAGTTTATGAGACAACAGTCACCAAGATGTGCTACAGTGGAAAGCAGCAAGTCAATACATCACTCGAGTCAGACACTAAATCAGTTTTTTTTTAGATCAGTACCAGAATTCCACCTGAGCCAAGCTAACACTGCCGGTAATTAAAATTCACTGATTAGAAACAGAGAGGTAGGTCACTCCTTTTCAGCTACATTTGTTAGTCACTGAAAAACATTCTTATTTTCTCCTTCTCTGCAGAATACATTAACCACATCACCTCAAAAGATGGCATACTTTATTCACCTTTAAAGTGCTACAGCCTATAAGATGCTGGGGGCAGGGATAGCTCAGTGGTTAGAGCGCTGGGCTTGTGATTGAAAGGTTGCGGGTTTGAATCCCTGCAGGAATGGCGGGAGAATTTTCTTCTCCAGGGTCGACTTTCTGTGCTGACTCTTATTTCGGTATCTGTTCCACCCCCGTGATACCACAGTAGCATGTAAAAGATCCTGATCAGTCTGTCAAAAGTGCAGGTGGCAGGTTTCAGCTTAACACGCATACACCTTACGTATGTGGCTTTGCATGAAGTGACATGGTGCATGGTTGTATGGTGTACACAGAACCTGCGCCCAGACGGCAGCAGTTTCATGTGGCACTAACCATGCCAGCGCTGTAAGTACACCACTTTGATGGATATTCAAAAATGCGCTATTAAAAGCTAGTCACTCATGTAGAATCACATGCGAGCACAGTGAATCTGCTCCAGAGCGGAGAATAGCGTTATATAAGCAATCATCAATCAAATCTGAGGAAGTAAGTAATCTGATGTTTTACACCCAGTCAACCGTTACGGTTATATCAGGGCACAAATTTCAGGAAAACCTATAATTATATTGCCTCACCCTCTGAACAATATGTAACTTTTCTTTTTTCTCTGTAGAACACACAGCCCAAATCACCTCATACCTAAGCCTGAAAACTGAGTAATGTCATCCAGAATGATTTAGTGTGGTATATGTTGTTCACGGTTTAATACTGCAGTAATGCTGTTCAGTATTGATTATGAGTCAATCAAAAACAAAACAAACAAACAAACAAACAAAAACTGATTCAGGAAGCAAACTTTGTGGCAGAGAGACTGTCATTAAAGAAGTTTTTTCTTACATGTTGCTACTGCTATGGAGAGATTGTCACTATTTTAAGAGGTGGTGTCAGTGGCACTAAACTGCAGAGAGATTGTCACTATTTTAAGATGTGGTGTCAGTGGTGTTGAACTGCAGAGAGACTGTCACTATTTTAAGATGTGGTGTCAGTGGTGTTGAACTGCAGAGAGACTGTCACTATTTTAAGATGTGGTGTCAGTGGTGTTGAACTGCAGAGAGACTGTCACTATTTTAAGAGGTGGTGTCAGTGGTGTTGAACTGCAGAGAGACTGTCACTATTTTAAGAGGTATTGTCAGTGGCACTGAACTGCAGAGTGATTGACACTATTTTAAGAGGTGGTGTCAGTGGCACTAAACTGCAGAGCGATTGACACTATTTTAAGAGGTGGTGTCAGTGGCACTGTCACTATTTTAATGACTGACACTATTTTAAGAGGTGGTGTCGGTTGCGTATAACTGCAGAGAGATTGTCACTATTTTTAGCGGTAGTGTCAGCAGTGCAGAACTGCAGCAAGACTGTCATTCTTAAAGGTGGTTTTGTGAGTGTTATGACTAGTTAGTTTCCAGATTTTAACATCATGTCAACTGCACTGGGCCACCTCAGCACAGCACTGAGACTGCTGATTCAAACACAAACAGTGGAGTTGTAAACATTCATTTCACACAGACATCACTCTGCTTGCCATATTAATCATAACCGTACCAACACAATCTGGAACTAATTCTGAGGTAAGCCATGGAGCCAAAAGCAAACATAAACACTGATCATAAATATGCAATTTCACTTTTCAGTTAACTGACCAATGAGGCTGAAAGTTAAAAATACCTTTGCGACAGAATAACTAAACAAAATGTGAAATGATACAAAAATTAAAAAACAAAACACAAAATCTTAATCACCGTAAGTTACTACTGTTAGTCCCACACAGTTTTCTCAATCTCTCCAACTCACCAGACTTGATTATGATTTCAACCAAAATTTCAAGAAGAAGAAAAACAGCACCAAGCACATTATCACGTGCATCTACGAAAGGATTTCCCTTCAATCTTGTGTGCACACGTTCCACACAAACAGAACAATGGACTGCATGCAGATCAATATGTACAAGCACTGGGAAATACTGAGATAACACCCTACTTGCGTTCTCCGTGTAGGGCAGTAGGTCAATGTGTTCCACAGACACACTTTCACATTCCTTCCCCAAATTATATACATATATATATTTATAGACACATAAACCATCAAAATAAAAATCCAACCCCATAATAAACATATAAGGAACCCCAAAAATGTTTTGGTTAAAAGTTCAAAATAAAAACAGGCGATGACAAAGAAGGGTAATGAACACAATTATGTCCACGTAGTTTGGCACCTGATTTGTTTAACTTAGAACTGTTTCCTGCACGACATCCCCTGACGCAAGCAGTCAGGCCAGGTAGGGAACCAGGTCAATGGCACCACTGTGCACTCCTCTCTAAATATGTACAAGCATGTGTGTACTACATCAAAGCAGCAAGGGCAATTACATCACACACACACACACACACGCACACACGTACACATTAGTATACACAGTATACAATGACATATATACTTCTTTTCTTTTTAAAAAAAGGGGGGGGGGGGGGGGGAGAGAGAAACAGAGACACAGAGAGAGAGAGAATAGATGAATAACTGAGACCAGAACACCCATTTCAAATAATGTTGTAGGCATCGTGCTTCCTTGCTACATACACATTAGCCTTCGGAATTTCATTGCCATGCATACATCACCCAGGACTCATTTTAAAATGTCCTAACACCCACGCATATTTAGCTTTGTATAGTCAGAATGCTTGTGTGTGCAGGTGTCTCTGTGAGTGTGTGTGTGTATGTGTGTGTGTGCACGCATAGAATAGTCTCTAGGGACAAGATTTTGCGTTTTAAAAATACTTCTATTGTTACTATTATTATTATTTCATAGTCCCCAGAAATTAAAAAAAAAAAAAAAACTGAAGTGGTTTTTCAGTGAAAATACACCAGGACATGCAGGTAAGGTCACGGAGCAGCATGGACCATTTTCAATCAGCTAGGTCATAGCAGGTCAAGCAATCAAAAATGAGGCTGGGTGGTAGAAAACACAACGGTCAGAGTGTGTAGAAATTTGTCATCTGCACCATAGCCTGTATTCCTAAGCCTCACTTTCAATCTTGGTTACCTTGATGACCTCACCTCATGAATATTCCTTGGGAACGGTTCACGTGGGTATCTACAGGGCAAAGCCCAGGTGGGAAATTTCATTCCAAGCATTGACACCTCTCATTGGAAACAAAGCCAATGAATCACAAAGCCAGGTCCACAATCTCTTGAGAATGAAAGAAAGGATATAATCAGCTTCTGAGAGGGCCCTGAAGTTTCATATCAAAACTGGATTTTACACTATGGACCATGCAGACTTTTAATATTTACTGTGGGGGGATGGTTGGGGGGGAGGGGGGAGTGGTGGGGGGGGGGGGGGGGGCATGGATTTCTGCAAATTGCAAAGAGGAACATCATGTGTGAACACAGTAAAAGCATTCATGATGAAACAGGAAGAGGATTTCTGAGGGCCACACCATCCACATTGAGTGAAGAGGATGGAGGGGGAGGAGGATTCTTGAGGGATGCATTATCCATTTTGAGTCAAGAGAATGGGGTGGGGGAAGAATATTTGAGGGACACACCATCTACACTGAATCAAGAGGATGGGGGGGGGGGGGGGGGGGGATTTTTGAGGGATGCACTATCCACAATGAGTCAAGAGAACAACCATCCCTAGCCAGCCAAGAGGATGAAGATTATGAGGGGTCTGACCATCTGTAACCAGTCAAGAGGATGAGAAGGTAGGGACCATCTGTAACCAGTCAAGAGGATGAGAAGGTAGGGACCATCTGTAACCAGTCAAGAGGATGAGAAGGTAGGGACCATCTGTAACCAGTCAAGAGGATGAGAAGGTAGGGACCATCTGTAACCAGTCAAGAGGATGAGAAGGTAGGGACCATCTGTAACCAGTCAAGAGGATGAGAAGGTAGGGACCATCTGTAACCAGTCAAGAGGATGAGAAGGTAGGGACCATCTGTAACCAGTCAAGAGAATAAGGGACGCAGAAGGACTGACCATCCATAACCAGTCAAGAAGATGAGAGATGCAGAGGGAATGACCACTGGTAACCATTCAAGATGATCAGGGACTGACCATCCATAACCAGTCAAGAGGATAAGGGATGCAGAAGTATTGACCATCCATAACCAGTGAAGAGGATAAGGGATGCAAAAGGATTGACCATCCATAACCAGTGAAGAGGATAAAGAATGCAAAGGGATGACCATTGGTAACCAATCAAGAGGATAAGGGGCTGACCATCCATAACCAATGAAGAGGATGCAGGAAGTGAAGGGACTGACCATCCATAACCAGTCAAGAGGATGAAGGTTGTGGAGGGACTGACCATCCATAACCAGTCAAGAGGATGAAGGTTGTGGAGGGACTGACCATCCATAACCAGTCAAGAGGATGCAGGCTGTGAAGGGATTGACCATCCATAACCAGTCAAGAGGATGCCGGTTGAGGAGGGACTGACCATCCATAACCAGTCAAGAGGATGCCGGTTGTGGAGGGACTGACCATCCGATAACCAGTCAAGAGGATGCAGGTTGTGAAGGGACTGACCATCCATAACCAGTCAAGAGGATGCCGGTTGTGGAGGGACTGACCATCCATAACCAGTCATGAGGATGAGGAGTGTGGAAGACTGAATGCCGGTCAAGAGGATGAAGGTTTTGGAGGGACTGACCACCCAAACACCAGTGTAATACTTTTCTCTCAGCAGTGGCAGCATCAAGGCGTTCAGCCCCCATACACGCAACACAGCAGCCATCACTCTCCTGCACAAATGTCAGTACCTTTAGCAGTACTTTTTCTCACATTCAGCAACCACACGCAGCGCTGCGGCCATGCCGCCTTGCAACCCAGGCGTCTTCACATCCTCAAGCGGCTGCATCAAACACGCCTATGTACGCAGTGCTGCCGCCATGCCGCCTTGCAACCCAGGCGTCTTCACATCCTCAAGCGGCTGCATCAAACACGCTATGTACATGAACAGGTTTTGGCATGCAAAATGGAACAGCTCTGCACATGATCTTGCAAGCCAGCACACCGAAAGGTGTGTACAGGGAACAGCGCCATACACGCTGGGACTATGACGTGGATGTGGGAAGACACAGACATGGAGTGGGCAGGTTTGCGGTTTGGCGTCTTCTGGAGCAAGACGCATACAACGTGCCAGGCAAAATGCAGCACACCTCATCGTTCCTGGGACCTCGTTATTTTGGCATCAGAGCGTTGACATTGTCCAGGCAAAGAAGTGAATTGGGTAGGATGTGAAAGAAGCTGGTGGAAGAGAACGACGGTTCTTGGGTGCAGCTCTTTTCCAAAGTCCAGATCCTGATCTCTCCCTTTTCTTATGCCACCACAAGTCCCAGAAAGAATCTATGATACAACACATGAACTCCTATCCCATCCTCTGGACTCATCCTGTTACCATGACGATGTCTGCCACCTGACCCTTTTCAGCGTCATCTGGCATTCCCCGTCATCTTTCTGTTTTTTCCCGGTCTTTCCTCTAGTAAGCAGACTCCAAGAACCAAAAATCTGACACCCTGACATCTGCCAGCTTATCCTTTTGAAAGTGATACAGCAGTTCCCATTACACCTCAGATTTCTCTTTCTCTTTCCCCTGCTATCAGGACTGCCATGAATCCCAGATTCAGTACACCATGTAGTCCCCAAGTCCCATGGATTCACCCTGACATGGTTGTTATCTTGTCCCCGTTACTACCTTGTCCCCATCAGCCAGACATGGCAGTCCCCATCAGTTTTCATTGTTTCATATCTTTGGTCCAACCATTTATTTGCTAAGAATAGGCCATATTAGTATCAGGTACCATTTCTACAGATCACATGTGAGAGATTCAGCAACCTCAGTATCAAGTATCATTCTTAGTGGCCACAC
>OY757547.1:3237250-3267942 GCA_963584105.1 Alviniconcha strummeri | reverse complement strand
TGGCCACACGATAGATCTGGCAACCTCAGTATCAAGTATCATTCTTAGTTTGCCACATGAGAGACCTGACAATGTCAGTATCAAGTACCTGACGTATCATTCTTAGTGGCCACATGAGAGATTTGGAAGCTTCAATATCAAGTAGCATTCTTAGTGGCCAGTCACATAAAATCTGGAAACCTCAGTATCAAGCAATCAAGTAGCCATCTTAGTGGCCAAATTTGGCCATTTCAGCATCAAGTGGTATTCTTCATGGCCCTGTGAGAGATTTGGCAGCCTCAGTATGAAGTTGCATGCTTAGAGCCCACCCCAACCCCCACCGCTGCCCCTAGAATGGTAAGTCTGTGAGAGATTTGGCAGCCTCAGTATGAAGTTGCATGCTTAGAGCCCACCCCAACCCCCACCACTGCCCCTAGAATGGTAAGTCTGTGAGAGATTTGGCAGCCTCAGTATGAAGTTGCATGCTTTGAGCCCACCCCAATCTAGAATGGCAAGTCAGTACCCTCTGGCTAAGCCCAACCCACAGGAACAAATCACAAACATCACATGCTAGCCTTAACCTTTGTTGCCTGACCTCTCACAACCCTTGACCCAAGTACACCACCGCTACACATCACCAGCCACACCAACCACTGGCGGAAACCGTCCACTGTGACTGTGGCAACTGTTCAAAGCTCACCTCTCTCATGACCACTGTCCACTGAACCATGTAAACCCTCAACAAACACCCGCTACTGCCTAGAGCTACTTGGCTGATATCAATCGTTCTGAGGGATCGTTGTTTCGGTGGCGGGGGTCTCCATCTTCTTCAGCGGAGAGGACATCAGACTCCTCCCCTTTTTCGATGCGGTTGTAGCACTTGACTTGGTCAGAGGAGCGAAAGTACTTGACCCTCGGCTCCTGGCAGTTGACGTACATGGTTTTGGACTGCTGTATACTGCGCTTCAGGAAGTTATCTACCACCCAGAACAAAATAGCCTGCAACATATGACCGTTCCAGTCATCATCTCTCAGAGCAATGACACACACGCTGCAAACACACAATATTGTGCTGAACATGTATAAAATATTCCCACTCATCAGAACTTTCATGCTTGTGAGACCAGAAAACGAGACCTATTTCCAAGTAACACAGCCTTGTGAAGTCAGTGTTTAGACCTATCTCCACTGACATACAATGGATGGATGAGTGCTGATGACGGTGATACTGCACCCCCCCCCCCCCCCCCCCCCCCGTGGAGGTACTCCACCACTCTAATTTGTCCTCCTCTTTTATGGCCGCCCACAAGACCTGTTGACCTGTTCAGTAGCTATTATCAGAATGTCTGTCTTTATCACGGCCATACCTACCCCCCCCCCCCCCCCCCCCCCCCATGTTGACAAGTTACACAATGAACATGACGAGGAAGGGAGACAAGCGAGGCACAACAAATCCCAACTTATGCTGATGACAAAGAGCACAATGAATATGACAAGGAAGGGAGACAAGCAAGGCGCAACAAACCCCAACTTACGTTGACGACAAGGGGCACAATGAACATGACGAGAGCCAACTCCAGCCGGGGGTCCTTGATGGGCGACATGATGAAGATGCGCACCTGCACAGTCAAGATTCACAATTACTTTATTATCTCATCAGAGAAATTAAACACGTGGCTGCATGAACATATACCACAGCACAGTAGACAATGACACACATTGCACATTTTAAAACTCAAAGAACAGTTGTTGAAAGCACAGGTAATATAAAACAAGTATATATTAAACAAATTAGTAATTTACACAATTTACGCAGTGCTGTAATAGGTTCACACACACATACACACACACACACTAAATATCATGCATTGCATTTTAAGGAAAACAAAAACAAAAACTGTTATAAACATGATCTATGCAATAAAATAAAATAAATAAATGAAAGCATACAATAAACAGTGTCATCACAACTGTGCTGCCATGCATTTGCCTTAAAAGAATGATGCACAACAGGACTGGTGTCAACCTTACGTTTCTCTTTAGCAACAAAGGCGCTTCATTTGCACTCAAAACACATAACCTGAATACCACAAATGGTTATAATATTATAGGGGGTATCTCTCACCTGGCATACAAGTAAATACAACTACAAAGCACACAAACTCCACAAGTACATCCTCACATCCTCATCTTGTTACATATCTCAAGTTTTCGCATACTTCATAATCACAAATATGGACCTTCCCATGAACATTCTGGCCACTTGTCTCTCTCAAACAAACAAAGAAAAAAAAGAGAAAAAAAAAGAAAGAAGGCCAGCAATGTACCAATGGTCATTTTACACCAAAAAACAACAAAACCAGAAACAACTCATCTGCGCACAACCATCCTGCAACATGGTGATCCATCTCTTCGCTCTTTTCCCCAAATCAACAAAAAAGGGAGTTAATTAGCACTTGAAAGATGTCACACAGTGCAACACAGACCTGAATCACCTTTGGTAACTCTCATGTGAGTAAATACAAGGTACATGCATGCCATCAAAGATTTATGTACCTCTGGTGGAGTTCATGACCTTGATCCACAGTTAAGAGGCTGAAGATTACAACTAGCATGCCAGGTGAGAGTTACTGCATCCATCTTTGGTGGAGTTTATGACCTTGACCATGTGTGTGTGTGAGGCTGAAAGCTACAACTAGCATGCCAGGTGAGAGTTACTGCATCCATCTTTGGTGGAGTTTATGACCTTGACCATGTGTGTGTGTGAGGCTGAAAGCTACAACTAGCATGCCAGGTGAGAGTTACTGCATCCATCTTTGGTGGAGTTTATGTACCTTGCAATTACTTGCACACCACGCAAGGGTTACCACAGGTGATTTTGGTCTGTGTTACATTCATGTGACATCTTTCGAGAGCTAATTTACTCCCTTTGTTTCTTGATTCTACACAAGTGTTTGAGTCCTCACTCTGTCTCAGATTACATCTATTTTTCCAGGATCGTAGTTTAAATTTACTGAAACCTGTTCAATCACTACTCTTTACTAAGCTATAAATGATCACAAAAATGGAAAGACAAAACAGAAAGAGAGGGACTGAGAGAGAGAGAGAGAGAGAGAGAGAGAGAGAGAGAGAGAGAGAGAGAGAGAGAGAGAGAGAGAGAGAGAGAGTTTGTCAGTGTGTGCCATAACAGACCTTGACCCAAAAGGAAGGCAAGACGAGGAAGGTCATAAGAAGTTTTTCCACGATCATCACAATGATGTAGAGCCCAGTCTGTCCCACCCACGCATTGCACTGAGGGGGCTCACCTGAAAACAATGAACACACATTTGAACTTAGCTTTCACTGTCATTAACCCCTCCCTCCACATCCACACCAAATTTATGCTTTGCGCTGATGAGACTTGACCCACTGTCAGGAGACTTAAGGCTATGATACATTTTTTCTTCTTCTTCTGTAGAGTGACCTCCTTCATCATACTGAGGATTATGTTGAGAAGCAGAACCCCACCCCCCACCCCCAAATCCTCTTACAAACAAAACATGCACCAAACCCCTCTTACAAAACTTTGAGTTCTCAGTGTCCCACCGGCATTTCACGTCTATGGCTAGGCCTATCCAGCTACCGTAGTGATCACCTGGGGCAAATCCATCAACATTAAGCCTGTTCTTAATTGGGTGAATGTTTGTTCACGAACCTAGTTGGCAGTATTCGGCGAGCCTAGTTGGTTCTTAATGGGGCAAACTTTTGCTTTGCGAACCTAGTTGGAAGTATTTGTCGAACTGCGACGAAGCTATATTCAGGGTTCAAAAAGCTTCGCTCAACATGTTCTGGGAACATTCACCCTATTCTATGAACACTGCCTCTGATTGGCTGAGAGCAGAGCTCTCCTGTGGATGAGGAAGAAATAAAAATGGATGACGGCATCACTAGGTTCTTCACTTGCTTCAGAGGGAATTTGTTTATTTGTTGTCTTGTGGGAGGCAAAGCATTGTCTCAGGGACCCAGAATGAGATAGTAGTTAGTTGAATTACCCTGTGAGGGATGATTAAAGTATACTGACTTGACTTTAGCCTACATTTTCAAACATGCTGTTTGCTGCGCATCTGCTGCAAGTTCAGGCTGAAGCTTGCATCTCATTACAAGCCAGCTGAGAATGAAGTAAAGTCTGTCGAACTGTCTGAACCATGTTTGGCAAACTAAAGGTTCAATTAAAAAATGAATCATAGTTCGTCAAACTGTCCGAAGTATGTTCGGTGAACAATCATTTGCCCAGTTAAGAATGGGTTTTACTTACCGGTGAGTGTGGCCTATTCCCAAGGTAGTGATTTTGGGAGATGTGAACTTTTGAACAAGGTCATGATTGCAACCTGATCTAGCATGTCACCAATATGTTGTGCAGCATGCTACACCACACACTCATGCACTGACCGAGGGCAAGGCTACTGTGGGTAACTGTTACTGCTGAATGGCAGACGCCAGCGACAAAGAAACCATAGTGTTGGTCCGTTACCATTACCCTGTCAGAGCTAGTAGCTTTGAAAGAATGAAAGCTGATAAATCACCATTCATGAGACAATGACAATGAAGACATGAAGAAAAGTGAGTAGTAGTGTTCAAAGTCTAGTCTCAGTTTATTACATCAGATACATCACATACTAGTAGCACTCAGAAGTAGTAGACTTGGCCTACCAAGAATGATTACACGCAATTCTCACAGGCTACCAGACAAGATCAGAATCTGATGAGAATGGAGCAAGTTTGAACTAGCATGACAAGGTGAGATGCTGGATGGTAACATCATGGTCTGTCTGTTCCCATAGCAACTCATCATACATGTTGCAGTCACAGTTATGACCACTCACCATGCCTGAAAGTGGATCACAGCCCTTAGAGGCAAAAGTCGTGAGCCAGCCTCTGAGTGTGTTTACTTGAATGAATGAATGAAAATGTATACATACATTTTCATTCATTCATTCAAGTAAATACACTCAGATGCTGGCTCACAACTGTTGCCTCTATATTCATGGCAAATAAAAACTTCCACACAAAACCATGCGTGTTCACAGCGCCATGTTCACTCACCATATTCACCAAAGTAGAGAGACTTGCAGGCAGAGCGGTGAGCCAGAATCTGAGTGAGTTTCAGGCCCAGGTATATGACAAGAAGCCCTGCAGTGGAGTCCAGCAAGAAGCTGATGAAGTACCTGTGAAGAGAAGTGGGTGAGGTTAACACCAAGCTCCATCTTGAACGAAACAGTACCTTTTCCAGACCAAAGCAAGCACTGCGGTGCCAAGTGATGAAGTACCTGTGAAGAGAAGTGGGTGAGGTTAACACCAAGCTCCGTCTCCAGCGAAATGGTACCTTTTCCAGACCAAAGCAAGCACTGCAGTGCCAAGTGATGAAGTACCTGTGAAGAGAAGTGGGTGAGGTTAACAACAAGCTCCGTCTCCAGCGAAATGGTACCTTTTACAGACCAAAGCAAGCACTGCGGTGCCAAGTGATGAAGTACCTGTGAAGAGAAGTGGTTGAGGTTAACACCAAGCTCCATCTTGAACGAAACAGTACCTTTTCCAGACCAAAGCAAGCACTGCAGTGCCAAGTGATGAAGTACCTGTGAAGAGAAGTGGGTGAGGTTAACACCAAGCTCCGTCTCCAGCGAAATGGTACCTTTTACAGACCAAAGCAAGCACCACAGTGCCAACTGAAAGGAAAGGGCAAGCAGGGGTCAAGGACTAGAGATGTGTGGCTGTGTTGGGGTGGGTGTGTGTGTGGGTGGGGGGGTGTCCTATGCCTTTTATGGTAACCTCCAAAGATCAAGACCTGGCTCAAAACCTTAAAACATCCAAATAGGGCAGTAATGATATGATTTTCTGTACCTCAATAATTATACACTGTATACATGCATGTGCATATGTGTGGCAGGGGTAGTTCAGTTGGTAAAGCATCTGACTGAAAAGCCAGGCACAATACTGACACTGTACTGGCTTGAGTCCCCAATACGGCAAGGGATTTTTCTCCCAGAGTTAACTTTCACAGTTCCAGTGCGGACTCTCTTACGGTGTATGTACAGCCCCTGTGCCCAATCGCATGTATCAGCATCTGTCCACACACTAAAAAATCTCAAACACTGGCAGCCACAACACTGTTTGGACACCAAAAAAATACTACACACACTGACAGGAATGGGTAGCACTGCTCTTGTGGCTGATGTGTCTTACTCAGGTAAGGCGACCTGAATTGCCTGCAAGGGACAATAAAGTACTAACAACAACAACAACAACAAGAATCATAATAATAATGCTACTGTGTCCATGCCACCCAGAACAACCAACTTACCATGTGCAGGGGTCGCCATGGAACATGTCCGCCAGGAAGACGTTGGCGAAGTGGACCACAGCTGCACCCAGAGCTTGCTTTGATGTGTCAAAAAACCTGAGACAAAACAAAGCCCTGTAAAAGCATCTGCCCATCGCAATGACCTCTGCCTTGGCACCTCTAAAATCTAGGCAACAATTAAAAAAATTGAAGGTATGCTGAGTGGAGCTGCCAGGATGAAGAACAATGTAAATATGTGAAGAAGGGTGAAGACACTGTCAATGGCACATGGGCTTTCCTTTACAAGCACTACATAATCTTCAGTTGAATTAAGCACTCTGTTCACTATGCTTGAAACACTGTCAGTCAAAAACTGAAACAGTTGATCATCTCAACACCCGTTTCTCCTGTTTACCATTGCATAAGATCTGAGAGGTCATGACACCACCTGTTGGGTGTTTAAAGGGGAACTGAACCAAAGAAGCATCACAGGCCCTATTTATATGAATGGAATCAAAAATAAAATAAATAAAAGTACAGCACTTTTTTTAGTTGATTCTCATTATGTTTGTTAAAACAACAAAAGCAGATGTTTGAAAGTTAGGGAAAACATGATCCAAAGTCAGTGAGTGCGGCCATTTTGTGCTCAGTTCAGTTCAAGATTGTATCTATGCGCTAAAAAAAAAACATATGCGCTCCACCCCATCTCCCAGAAGTTTCCCCAACGTTGCCTTTGAAACAGTTCCAATGTTCATCTGAATTCTGATTGACAATGGCCCTCTCTTGTCTTTTCAAGGAAGATTGTCTAATGCTTCCTCTTCCTCTGTGCTCAGCAGTCTACATGTATCAGCAATGTCATAAAGAAGGCCATCATGCATGGGAAAAGTATTAAAATATGTCATGAGCCACCTTTTTTCTGCTCTTCATCAGTAAAGAGTGAACCAACATGGCTGCACCTGAATGAGCTCAAATTTGTGGCAAAAGATCCAAACTCATAAAACGTTTAAAAGACAATTAACTGCTAATTGATGACAGCACCTTTTGTCATTTCTTCTGAATATACGTCTCCCGTCATTTACAGCCACTTGGGAGTGTCAACCGAGAGCATTCTCCCATCCATGCAAGTGGACTCTACCACCTGGATGGTGGTTTCCTTTCACTAGTATCAGGCTGATATCCTCTCACCATTACATGCCAGTGGTCACTGATGAGCTACTCAGGTAATGAAACACGTGCCTGACCAAGGCAACCAACATAATAAAAAATGGTCCTCACCAGGATCAGATTTTTGATAACCCCTCTGCACTCTGCTTGGCATTGTGGGCCAAATATCGGATTCAGTTCCGGGGGTGGGGTGGGGTGGCTGATGCAACAATAGGCTCTTTATGAAGGGAGTACGACTTCCTGTCTCGCCATTTAAAAAAAAAATCATGTCGTATTTACTCTGTTTAAGGTCTTCCAGATCTAAATTAATATAACGCCTCAACAATTAACTACTTGCTTGTTTTTTTTCTTCTACACTTTGACCTAAAATAAAAAATGGTTTGAAAGAATGCTATTTATTAGGACAAAATACAACATGCAAAGTTTTGGGGTAATCCCCTTTAGCTTTACTAAGCTACAAAACAACATTTAACAGCTAACCAGTCAAAAATGAGATGCAGAACTAGGACACTTACAACCTGCTTTTGGTTGAGCTGTGTTGTTTTCATTTCCATGCAGTATGCTTTAGCACCATCTTTTTTCAGCAGAAAGAATCAAGATTGTGGTAACAAAGCAAGCTTTGGCCATCTTAAGCCTACTGATAAAGTGATTTCTAATTTACATTGCAATTCTACCTTCAGAGTCATATAACACTTTTCACTTAATACTGCAGTGTAACACTAACAGTAGAGATGTGAATACTCACCATATCTTCCACGGGCGTCTAGACTGCTTTGGTTCACAATACCGCTTCACTAAAGGAAGAAAACAGTGACAGAAGTTTAATATTTCCATGACACTGTCATTTAAATTTAATTTTTTAATTTTGTACAGCTCATATTTAAATCAAATGATTACAGTAACACTGACTTAAAATATAAGGTTACTGTTTTCATAACCTGTGGACAATAGAATTTTAGAAATGGAAGTGCATTTTTTCATTTTAAGTTTCCAAAACATCTTTTATTAGTTTTAAAGTTATTGTTTGAAAATTTAGTATGCTTAGTGTGGAACAGATGCTCTGCACCAGTATCACACTCAGACAGACACCTATAGTCCCTCACACTCAGACAGACATCTATTGCCCCTCACAGACACCTATAGCCCCTCACTCTCAGACAGACACCTACTTCCCCTCACACTTGGACAGACACCTATTGTCCCCACACTCAGACACCTATGGTCCCTCACTCAGACACCTGTTGTCCTTCACACTCAGACACCTATCGTCCCTCACACTTGGAGACCTATAGCCCCTCACACTCACATTTGGGCAGACACCTATAGTCCCTCACACTCGGGCAGACACCTATAGTCCCTCACACTTGGACAGACCAATATCACCCTCACACTCAGACTGACACCTATAGTCCCTCACTCAGACAGACACCTATCGCCCCTCACACTCCGACAGACACCTATAGCCCCTCACTCGGACAGACACCTACAGTCCCCCACACTCAGACACCTACTGTCCCTCACACTTGGACACCTATCGCCCCTCACACTCGGACAGACACCTATAGTCCCTCACACTCACAGACACCTATAGTCCCTCACACTTGGACAGACACCTATAGCCCCTCAGACAAACACCTATAGTCCCTCACACTCAGACACCTATTGCCCCTCACACTCAAATAGACACCTATTGTCCCTCACACTTAGACAGACACCTATTTTCCTTCACTTGGACAAACACCTATAGTCCCCCACACTCAGATAGACACCTATTGTCCCTCATGCTTGGACAGATGCCTTTGTCCTTCACTTGGACAAACACCTATAGTCCCTCACACTCAGACAAACACCTATAGCCCCTCAGTCGGACAAACACCTATAGTCCCTCACACTCAGACAGACACCTATCGCCTCTCACACTTGGGTAGACACCTATTGTCCCTCACACTTGGATAGACATCTATTGTCCCTCACACTTGGACAGACACCTATAATAGTCCCTCACACTCAGACAAACACCTATAGTCCCCACACTCAGATACCTAATACCTATAGCCCCTCACACTCGGACAGGCGCCTATTGTCCTTCAATTGGACAGATTCGTGTATCCATTTTCCAATATGGCCATATCTCCCCAAAATAATGAAAAAACTGCATATTATACTGATAAACTGTAGGGGTTGACAGGTATGGTTTATGCTAAGCCTATTGTCCTTCACACTCAGACACCTATTGCCCCTCACATTTGGACAGACACCTATTGTCCTTCACTCGGACAAACACCTATAGTTCCCCACACTCAGACAGATACCTTCTGGCACTCCTTCCCCTCTGCCATCAGCGCCTGGAACTATTCCTTTCTCTGCCTTCTCCTACTCTCTTGCTGCCTTCATATGCAGTACTGAGGGATGGAATTCATGAATGAACCCCTCCCAGCAAAAACTCCCCCCCCCCCCCCCCCCAACCCTGGGTGACTTTTGCTCAAACTGTTGGGCTTACTATGGTACTGCGAAAAAGAAGAAGCTAATTCAATTCCTTTGTGGTTCTTGGCAGGAATGAGCATTGTCTGAACTCCTTTTCTTCCTTCTTCATATTTTTTAATAATGTACATAATATTTAGTAATGTTTGGAGTTTCTTGCGGATCTGATCAGTAGACCCAGTTTTTCATCACCTTCCATGAGGGTGGGCTAGTTTAGCCAGTTCACCACCATACCAAGTTGTTACCAGTAAGGTTTACCAATACCATGCTGGCAAATTGCTGTACCATAAAGTACAATAGTACCATTTAAAGGTTATAGTATGTGACTAATGGCGGCTCATTTGATTTAATAACAACAGTAAAAGTACTTATACAGTGCAAACTATTGTCTGGAGAGACTATTCCAAGCACATACATGCATAAAAGCACCCACACGCACGATACTGACAATACACAATTTATGTACTGCCAACTTAAAACACTAAAAGTAAAACAGATAACAAACACTGAAACAGGGACTTGAGGTGAAGGAAGATAGGCTCATTTCGCATAAAACAACAAAAATAGCACAGACAATGCCAGTCTGGTTAGGGTTAGATTAACAATGTAGGTGAAGGCGAGATGTCCTTGCGAAAGGGGTGTTCTTTCCGTTTTAAGAATAGTCACAATCAACATCTGAAGTTCTTATTCAGAACATGGATCTATGCGAAAGTCCCTGTGTAGAGACAACATAACCTCAGTCTAAGAAAATCTTCACTTACCAATGAGGCAAGTGAAAGCGAGGAATGCCAGAAGCCCCTGCACAAAGAGACCGAAGGCTCCCAGAAGATCACCAGATGAGCAATGAGGTTTCAGATCTCCAGACTCAACGACTGAAGCAGACGAATTCGTGTCATAGTTTATGATGCGACGAACACTGAGCATGTCATCTCCTCCTCCTACCATACCCTTCTGATCGAGGGCCAAAGCCATTTCATCACTTCAGAAAGAAGCGACAGGCGCTAGTTTCCTAGGACAAAATCAGTTTTTTGCTGGCATTGTGTGTGCGGTTCTCGCTCAAAGACTGTCACGGCAGCCATCATGAATCACTTCAGAATTTGTCTTGGCAAACATACGAAATAGATGTTGCTAAAATATCTTCTTACCATATTCTGCCCAAACAAATCCACAACTCTCTCCCACAATGCATCGTTGACACTGGCTACCTGCCTAATTACAACATTTTCAATAACAAGAACTTAAGTCCCTTACTATTACTCAGTTCAAGTTCCATTTCGTGTTATTAGTGTGTGTGTGTGTGTGTGTGTGTGTGTGTGTGTGTGTGTGTGTGTGTGTGTGTGTGTGTGTGTTTGCAGTGATGAGAAAGGCACTGAAGTGTTGCAATGTATTTCTTTTTATATTTAGTAGGGATTCACTGTAATTTTAATCTACACCTTTGTTGACCTTATTAAAAGCATTATTTTGTATTATATGCAATATGGCCACACATTAGGTGTATGTGCTTTATAAATATTATTCTACATTACATTATTCCAACTCAATCAGTAGATTTCAGCTGTAATATTAATTCTTTTTTGTTTTTAAATTAGAAAAAGAAAAAAGTCTGAAAACCCAAATGCCATGAAGAAGCACGTCTTAAAAATCTGTCAAACTGCTTATTTCAAGTTTAATGCATCAGTTTAGTCCACCGGTTTCTCACTGAAGATGCAGCCAAGACTCTTGTTACTTCCTATATGTCGTCTCATGGCTTGACTACTGCAATTGTCTCCTCATGGGTACACCTAATTCTGTCATCCAGCCTCTCCAAAAAATTCAAAATTTGCTGCAAGACTCATCCTCTTGGCATCCCGCCATCAACACTCAAGACCTCTCCTGGAAAAACTGCAGTGGCTTCCCATTTCTGAATGTATTAAGCATGAAGTCACTTGTATGTGTTTCAATGCTATAAATGGTTCTGGTCCTGCTTACCTCTCTGAACTGCTACATGTCTAGATTGTTCACCCCGGTCATCTTAAAGCCAAACTGAAAACCTTCCTCTTCTCACAGTATGTTTGCCCCAACTAATATCAGTACCCAATTTCTGCTACAGTCATTGTGTGTGTGTGTGTGTGTGTGTGTGTGTGTGTGTGCGTGTGTGCACGCGCGTGCGCACATGCTTGCATGTATGACGTATGATATAGATCAGTGTCATACACATTTAAATTCATTGCGGTTTGTGTGTGTGTGTGTGTGTGTGTGTGTGTGTGTGTGTGTGTGTGTGTAGTGTGTGTGTGTGTGTGTGTGTGTGTGTGTGTGTGTGTGTGTGTGTGTGTGTGCGTGTGTTTCCATATAATACTTTATGTAAATTGTTTTGGTGGGATTGTGCTCAGCATATGTATAGAATATCATATTTAGGTTAATATGTATCATGTGAGTGCTCAGGGCGATGATGAGAGCATGATAAATGTACATTATTATTATTAAATATTGACTTTTCAGTCAACAAACTTCATGTACTTGAACATATACAGCCCGTCAATATGATTAAAATTTTGAGTAAACATACACACATACACCAAACTATATATATATGTATAGTCTTCCCCTACCCCCCCGGCCCCCCAACGGACATATTCACACCAGTCCTGATTACACATACCCCCCTCCCCCCAACCATAACAATTTCAACAAGGAACATGCATAAGACTTATATACTGCACCTTGTCTAGCACACACACACACACACACACACACACACACACACACCAAAAAACAAAACAATTGACTGTAGCACGTACACAATCCCTCACATAAATATAGGCCTGTAACTATTTTTATTGTTACTTAAGCTTGTTTACCACATCACAACATTATTAGAATAATATAGATCAACTGAATAACAACAAATCAGTGATGCATAGGCTTATTAATTGCATGCACTGATTATATGTTCAAAGTTTGCCAATTATATGCATTACATTTACACTAAGCAAAATATTCCAATGCGATTAAAGAGATCACACATACGAACCCACGTATGCACCTACGTATATCCACATTATCAATCGGAACAGCCCCACTACTTGAATCCCCACTTCTAGGCATGCGCCTGTGGGTTGGAATCAACAGACACCTTCTGCCTCGCCAACATCTGCATAATTACTATGTTTTGTTCTCATTTTTGGTATTTCCGTACTTCCTATAATCTGTAGTTTCAATTTACTAACCACAGACAAAGATCTCGGACTTTGACAGAACCAAAAAACTACACTTTGTTATTATTACAAAACAACAAACCATTTGGAGATGACCGTGCGCCTATGCTAGAAGCCATATCATGTTTAGCCTCAATTTTGAGACATGCGCTGATTTCGATTATATCAGCCACAATGAGATATATTTATCTACTTCTTCTGCGATTCTTTTGTACTTTTCGTAAATTATGAAATATTTTTCTTTCCTTTTTCTTTCACCAAAATGGTGCATATGATTGCTGCGCATGCGCACTATGAAAGTTGCCATCTTGCTTCGAGAGCAACTGAACTAACGTCCGCAGTACAATTTTCATTTTTTACTCTCTCAGTTCTTTTTGCGGTGAGTTTTTCTTTTCATAGTTGTCTAGCGGAGTAGATGGGAAAACGTTTGGATCTGTTTGCTTGCCTATCTCATACAGTTTGATATTTTTATTTCGCATTTTTTGCGATCGCCAGCAGTTTCTCCTTATATCAAAATGGAGGACGTATCAATTTCCTTAAATTTTGTCACGATAAAAATGATCGATGCGTTTATTTGTTGTGAAAAACGATGACATAATAGTGAGCAGTAGTACTATTTGTCAAATGTTAGTTTTTTTATGCAATCGCTATGCATACGAATGCGTTGAAACAGAATCTTTTTCTCTGCTTCGTTCGCGATAAATAGAATATGATGCCGGCTGTGTAGACTACTAGTTAATACGCTAGATAACCAGTCTGCGATATGGCGAAATCCGACGGTGGGGGAAAAGAAAAGAAAAAAAAGTTACTTAAAACTGCTTTGTTGTTTTTGATTTACTTTTGTGGGTCCTTTTATTTGCAGACACAATTTGCCTTTGAAATTTCGTTGCAGTAAAACGTCGATGGGGGGTCCATGTTTTTTTTTAACGAGGAGGGCAGACAAAATGGCGGTTAAAATCCGTCAGTAAAATTTCTAAATATAGACTGTATCAGTGTATGGTAAACACTTTGAGATTTGCCATTTATAGCTCACAGGCGTTTCCATCAGGTGCATTTTTTTCGTGTATTTTGTTATCACTTAGCTAGATACTATAATTGTCATGAAACTGCATGTCATCTGTAATAATACAGCTTTTTCTTGCTGTGTATACATGCCTATTATAATTATATACATTGCTGTTGCCAACAAGGGTGTGGTACCTGCCAAAATTTGAGTGTAATTCAACCAATCACCTTTGGAAAATTTATGATTTTTTATTTTAAAAAAATGCTGAATTAAGATTTATCAATTTCCTTTTTCATAATAATAGAGGTGATATATATTATTACATATATTTTATATTCATAATCCTGAACATCATTGAGGAACTGTGTATTGAGGTGTGTGTGTGTGTGTGTACATCTTCTCATATTAGTTTATTTTACATTAAGTTGAGTAACATTATCCTGCATGTTTTTATAGGGGTTGGCGCCGACAATGTTATGCTTGTAAAATATGAACAGTCAGTCGTTTGATACTGTACACTTACAACGATCAGGATGAGTCATAGATAGGCTTTTCAACTTCAGGCTAACAAGATGCCAGCTGATAGTGATACAAGTATTGGTGATTCTTGCACACAGCTTGTGATACAAACAAGTATCAATGGTTCTTGCACACCACTTGCTTCCAAAACAGATCTGTTTGACCAAAACCTGACACAGTCAGCCAGAATCAGATTGGATCAGGGATGGTTTTGGACTAAATGATCTAGGCTGCCTGTGGAATCCTTGTCTAATAAAGTTTTCGAGTATGAGTTTGAGTGGAAGAACGCCACCTAGTCTGAAAGTCGGAAACTGGTATTAGGTTGGTTGCATTCTTCCAGAGCCAGCCATGGTCATGATGATGATTCTTGCAAACCAGCTTGCTTCTGGACCAGATGCATTTGACCCAAACATGACCAGGCCACCCAGATCAGGTCTACTCTAGGCGGGTTTTGCCCAACATGATCCAGAGAATGGAACCAGATCGCATGTAAAAGTCAGATCCAGTTTATGCAATCTGGCCTGATTCTGGTTGCATGTGGCCATAACTGGCTCAGGCTGTAACATTTGAGAAGGCTAGATCCTTTAATCAGTTAATGCAATAAGTCCATTTTAATCTATAATATTAATTATTGTTAATGAATTTAGCATGATGCAAGTTAGTTATAAAGCTAAAACAAACAAAAATGCTTTTGAGTAGTAATTAAGTTAACGCAAAAAGGTATTTTGACTGAAACTGTGTGTCAGTCTGTCACAGTTTCATACCTGTCAAACCGTACAGTTTACCAGTATAAAATTTAAAAAAATCATTATTTTGGGGGGAATATGGCCATACTGGAAAATGGACACAGGAAAACATAATTTTCATGAGATTTTGTTATTGTTTTAAACTGAGCAAAAAGATTGAAAAACTGTCAAACGAGCAGCTGATGAACGTCGTCGCCAAATTCACACTGGCTGGCCTAGTGCAATAGGCTAAGAAATCTCAACAGAAGTGAGATTTGAAGTTGTGCATGCATATTTAGCACAACATTGCTTCTTCCTTCCACTGGAATTCAAAATGCCGCTGGTACCAGCGGGAAAAAAAAAGACCCCACCCTGCATAAGGGAAATACAGGTTCACAAACTCTGGACTAAGGTTTACCCCTAACAGGGGTTGTCAGCTATGCAGTTTCAGCTCCATTTGTTTCAAATGGCCTCACTGCTATTGGCTTCCCTCAAAATGTCATAATGACTTAAATGTGTCATTGTTCCTCCTTTGTGCTGTCTTAAAAACATATCAGTATCAAAGTAAAGCTAACTGGTGACTTCTATGCATTCTAAATGTAATGTATCACTCTGAAATGCAAGCAAAGTTATAAATAGCGTAGATTCAACTTTTCGCCCTGATGTTGTGTCAGGGTGAAAAGTTGAATCTACACTATTTATAACTTTGTATGGTTGACTTGCCCTTAAAAAAACAGTTACTTGGGCCCATGGGTTGAACATCAACAGGCATTTCAGCTGCAAACATATTAAATCATTGACAGCATAACTGTTCCAGATTTACATCAGTTGAAGTTCATGTGGAGAGGCAGGACTTGAGACCAGTGTTGCAAACTGGGAGGTCTTGGTCCCTGAGAGTTTACAACATTGTATAACTATAAGATTGATCAGCAGCATGGCATTTTGATTTCCCTCCCTCCTCCCTCTCCCCCCTCCTCCCCCCCCCCCCAACACACACACACACACACACACACACACACACACACACACACACACACACACATTTTCTCCCACCTGTACAAGTTGACACATTCAGATGATGCATTTGCTTACCCCATTGTATACATACTTATTGCTCATGAGAGTAATTTGCAGACATGCTGCCAGAATTGGCATGAAAAGAAACTGTTTACATTCTCAATTCTAACTCAGTTGCAAAGTGTTATGAGATGAATACTGAAACAGCGCAGCATCTGAGCAAGCAGCGGCTCAAGTGTGTAACTAGTGTAAGTTGTAAAGGTTGTTAAACAGACCTACATCGTACATGTATGTATACCAGTATAGCTTTTTCTGCAGAGGCTGCTCTGTCACAGAATGGAACTGGAGACACTCCAAACAGGGCTTAGTTTCATGCACATAAATGTACAGGACAGATTGGCCTATTGTAACTGAAACCATAAGTTGCATAACTGTAAGCAACACGTACAGCCTGAACTTCTGATCTATGGCATTAATTACACTAACAACAGGCAGAAAGAGAACATCTGTTCAGAGAACATCATTCCTGTCTGGTTTGAGAATCAGTCTTCAGCCACTGATTCTGATAGATCAAAATCTGAAGTGGCTGATTAACATGTTTTATGTCCTCTCACTCCAGTACTACTATACTAGATAAGAATCACACACAGTGAGTTACTGAGGTATTTATTCAGTGTGTCCCAGAAATTTTATGTCCTCTCACTCCATTACTAGACAAGAATCACACACAGTTACTGAGGTATTTATTCAGTGTGTCCCAGAAGACAATGCTAGGGAGGGAAGGACGTCCAGCGCAGTGTAAGCATGGAGAGGGAAGAGACAGAGGGGCACGGGGCCAGGGGGAAAAGGTGGGAGCTTATCTACACACCTCAAGGGTTCCAGACTAGAACAGGCCCATAAAATCAGGCCTGATATCCTTTGCTGTAACTGTGACTACTGGTTGTAACAGTGTGACTGGCCTGTCCATCAACCTTTTGGTATACTGTAGTCTGTCATGGCATGAAAGGTTTTGATGGGACTGGAGGAGGAGGATGCTAGTGGTGCAAAGCATAAGCACTGTTTAGCGTTATATTTTATATCATAACTCAAACTGTTAAGTGTGCAACGCTCTTACCTTGTAACCTTTGATATTGTTTGATACCCATCAAACAATATCAAAGGGGATATCTCCAAACTTGAAAGGGGAAAATTAGACAAAATGTTCTAGAAATGGGGCTCAGCTGTTCATGTTTGTGGCCAGAGCACTGAGGTGGAGATTTATCATACTCTTAGTCTTACTAGCCTTATGAGTAAGACTGGAGATTTATCATACTCTTAGTCTTACTTCTACTACTACTAATAATAATGAATACTTAGAGCGCCTAACCTGCACAGGCCCTAAGCACTTACACGTTCTTTACAAGTACATATTGTCAAAATTCAGTGCATACAACATGAATGCACACACACGCGCATGCACACACACAGACTCGCACACACACACAGACACACAGACACACACACACACACACACACACACACACACACACACACACACACACACACACACACACACCAGTCACATACCAGGGCAATGAGACTGAAGGAAAGATTTTTAAAAAGAGAAAGGTTTTCAAGGAAGATTTAAAAGAGCTGACAGAGGTAGAATGGCGGACAGAAACAGGAACTTGGTTCCAGATAACTGGAGCCTTATTACTAAGAGGCTTAGATGCAAAATTGCGACTCTGCTTAAAATGACCCACACATCTTTCTTCTTTTTTTCTCTCTCTTTTTTTTAATACTCTGAATTGGATAGCAGGCAAATTAAATGAAGTGAAAGACTATGACCCCTATTACTAGTATTAGTCAGAACTAACTGTTTTGAATCTGCTTTTGTACCTTCAGCAAATTTCTGTATCTAACTAAATTACAGAAACATCCATCATACAATGATGTTAGGATTAGGCATGTGTTCATGTGTATTTGTATATAGTGTATACATGTGTGTGTGTGTGTGTGTGTGTGTGTGTGTGTGTGTGTGTGTGTGAGTGTGTGTGTGTGATTTTTAGATGAGTTTAATCATAGGCCTATATTATTATTATTCAGAGGTTGCAAAAGAGTATGGCTGCCTGTTTGAATGAAAGGATTGTGTCAATACTAAGATGCATTAAATTTGTACTTGTAAAGTTGTGTATGTACTGTGATGGTTAGAAATATTTGTATTATATATGTGGTCTTAACACTAATTTCCTGATGTGGGATGAATACGGTATTCTGTTCTGTCCTTCAAAAACGCAGATCAGCTTTTTCTGGTGCATATAACACTAACATTTGTCTTTCATTTCTTTTTGTCTTCCCCATCAGCTGAGTGGAAACTTAAATGTGTAAAGCTTAGAATTCCCACAAAAAAACCCACAACAAAAAACAACAGGAACAGTCAGGCATTGTTGTTCTGCCCCGCTGGCACATAGACATCATTTGTGAAGGTGCCTGTCATCAGTTGTAACAAGGTCAAAATTGATACGTGTGCAATGGGAAAAAAGCCTGAAGCAAAACATAGGATCGGTGTGCAGATATGTCTCTTTCATACATAGTTGTTTAAAAAAAAAGTATGCTCTCTCTCTCTCTCTCTCTCTGTGCATGTGTAGGTGTATGTATGTGTGGAGAGAGAGAAAAGAGAGACAGAGAAGTTGTACTTCTGTTGTATATCACCAGTTGATTGCCTGAAAACTGTGCCCAAGTGTGGACAGGTAATGTGCCAAAGTTTGTGTGAATCTACGTGGAGAAATTTGTTTTATATTCAGCCTTTTGATCTGCAACGTGCTTCTTCCGGGTATAACCTGCAAGGTTCACTGGATGTTAAAAGTGGGTGATTTATGTAGCCGTTCTCACTGACACTTTTGCCACCAATTTTCCTTTGGGTGACAGCAGAGACTGCGTCAGATGACAGACTGCGCTCTACGTTTTCTTGCTTTTCCACTCAGGCAGGACTGTCAGGAGGACGTATGGAATTTTCTGAGGACAGAAAGAAGGTGTATGTGATGCGGATAAGCTTTTGTTCAGTAATCAGTTAGTACATGATAGTGATACAGCCCAGCTTGCAGTATGATTAGGTCATCACACCAGCAGCTAGGATGCAGCTTGGCTGATTAGCAAGGCCCAGTAGTGCTGCAGCTGTAATTGCAGTCTTTCAGCTTCATTTGTCACTGCGACTCCCCCTGATGTTTTCCTACAGCATGCTGAGGAAGAAGGTGAGGTGAGCCAGGGAAGACAAGATAGTGGAAGTGTGATGGCCCAGTCTATTGATCCAGGCAGAAGGCCCAGCCTTCCGTTAGGTCTCCTTACTCCCTGGCTGGCCCTGCTGCTGGCTGTATTGATCCGCTCCCTCACAATTTGAATAGACCCTCCTCCTTGCTCTGCTGTTGGCTGCTCTGCTCTCTCTCTCTCTCTCTCCTCTCTCCATCTTCCCGTTAGCTCGTGTGTGTTTGTGTGTGCGCGCGTGCGTGTGCACGGCGGGCTCTCTGAAGGAGAAAGAAGGCTGCAGGGTGTAGAGTTATGCCAGGGTGCCAGTGAGTTATTGAACACCATGGTTTGTCTGGCCACAGATTTTACCTCCTCACCTATGGTCAGCTGCTTGTGTGTTGAAAAACCACAGTGCCTTCTGGGTCAGAATGATTTTCCAGCAGTAGTGGTTTCATGTACGTGAGGACTTCTTGGAGTGTGGTGATCAGCAATGGTGAAGCTAGACAGATGTCTTGACCTAGTTCCATTGATCTGTTTTTCATATAATTGTGGGTGTCAAGCAAAACTTTTGTCTGCTTACAGTGCCAGGGATGGCAGCAGCCTCTTAGTGGATTAGTCAGGTCTTTCGTTATGTTTAGCTGAGAGTTGTGTCTCTTCTTTTTGAGCCATCATGTGCTGAATTTGCTGCAAGTGTTTGTGTTAGGAAGGAGATGGCAACTTGATAACGGGAGAAAGCGACACAATGTTTTTAAATCCCTTTGAGCCTTATGACAACAACAGCGCAGCCTCCTCTTCCTCTATATGGATTTATGGTGAGACATTGCCGAAGGTTCTAGAGGGTCAAGTGTGTGATGTGATTTTGTAGTAGATAACCAGACACTCATTCTAGACCTGACTGGAGAGATTAGATAGATCTTTGTTATATACATACATTGTACTCATTCTTAGTTGATTGATTTTTGATTTTTTTTAAATATTTCTGTTGTTGATTTTTGTTTTGTTTTACCAGATCTGTGTCAGCCTTATGGTAAAAAAAGGCTAATGATTTGTTTTATGATTTGTTACTTAAAGGGCCAATCAGCAGTTTCCAGCAGTGCCCCCCCCCACCCCCCCCCAAAAAAAAGAAGAAAAAAAAAGAGAAAAAAAAGAAGAGAATACAGTTAAGTGTTTACTTCGGAGTTGCGTTGTAATTTTTTAATTTTTTTTAAATTGCTTTTGTGATGGTTGTGTTTTCCTCATTTTGAACATGATCAGATACTCAAGCATTTGGTCTGCTTGATATGCATGAAGTCCAACTGACCTTTTTTTAAGGCGAGAAATACATCTATTTCTGCATGATTCACGATGACTAGTTTTGTGATTGGAGTTTTTATCATTTGCATCTGAGCAGAGACTTTGATACACAACCGATGTGCTTGCTTGATGGCATAGATAATTTCTACCAGTGGTATTGCTGCTTTCTTTGTTATGCATAGTCACCTGAATGCCTCTCAAAGAAACAAAGACGTATGTATATATCTGATGCATAAATATTTGATCATCTTGAATGGTTCAGACACAGTGTTTGAACTTTTGATACTGGCTGGGTGTGTTAAAGTACTACTGTCTGTGAAGCTGACCCCAAAGGAAATGAGGGTGAAAGAGAAAGAAAAAAAAAAAATGAAGGAGGAAATTCAATTTGCTCCTGGGGGTGGCAGGGAGTGGGGTGGGTGGGAGGGGGGGGGAGGTGTGAGGGAGGGAACCTTACAGGGCAAGGGAGACAACCGGGCAGCTGAAGATAATGGAAACTTATTGATTTTTTGCTGGGTTTTATGAAATATGGTCTTAGCTGTGTGTTTGTTGGACATGAATATCAGTTGTCATTGATTGATTACATTTGATTGGTGTGCCGCTGTCTTAGAAAAGATGTCATCTTGTCACGTTTCTTTGTTTGACTGAGATGGAGCTGGCAGCTGTAGACTTCATTGTTGCTACTCATTCTCTGTCAGCATCAGCCAGTTGTCAACAATAACTTTTGTCTGTCTGTATGTCTCTCCCTAACTCTCCCCCATCTGTATGTCTCTCTTCCCCCCCACACCCCTGTCTCGGAACTAATACCTATAGTGATTGTACAGTGCTGAACAAGTAGTATGTGCATTGTGTGATATAACTTGTCTATGAAATAATCTTTTTAGCCAACTTAACAATTAATTACAGGCATCTGGGTGAAGATTCAGTATACTGCACAATACAGATACAGTCCCTGGTACTGATTGTGAACAAACACTCATTGTTGACAACACTGACAAATATTGTTTGAGTCTGCAACCGAAAAGAACAGTTAGATGTTGCTTGTGCATGTGAAGAGGATTTGCTCATGTCTAACTGTTGCATAATAATAAAATGTTCAGTTTGCACATCTTTGTTTTGTACAAGTCTGGCAGTGTGATACTAGGTTTACTCTTGCATTGTACAAGACTCTGTGTGTGTGTATACATTACATATATATATTAACTATGTGTAATCTGACAGAAGACTGTACACTGTGGAGGGTTCCATGTGTAACTCTACCCCAGCCTGATGTAGCTACATTCCCACAAGCTTTGATCTGGCTGCCATATGGTACATGCTGGGTTGACAGGTCGAATGCTAAATGATTTGAAAAATCTGAAACAAGAATGACTGCCAGCATTCTAAAACAAGATCCAAACACATAAAAAGTTCACAATAATATTGTTTATTAGGACAAAACACAGCATGCAAATTTTTGGGGTAATCCCCTTTAACAAGCTACAGAACGACACTTAAACAACAATTAAACAGTGAAAAATAATGAAAAATGAGATGGAGAGCTAATTCACTTCTCTTTTTTGAGGGTGAGCAATGTCCAGTGCTTGGAAGAATGTTAGCGTGACAATGACATGTAATGGGTATGATGTAATAGATATATGATGTAAATCTCAAATGGCACAGAAGAGTGACACAGAGAAAAAGGGGGGGGGGGGGGGGGGAGATGAACTGTGGAATACAGATTAATGGAGGAGAGAACAAAAAAAAAGGGGGGGGGGACGTAATACATGCAGTCTTGTGTTCTGCATATTCATGGGTGTAACTATGAGTTGTGTTTGTGTGCAGACCCAGGCTTTGGGGGCCGAAACCCCAACACCATGTCAAACAACAAGCTCACGGGTGTTGCAGCGCACCCTACCTCGGACCTCTCCACCATCACCACCCCCACACAGCCCACCATGAACAACTTGCAGCCCCCTACCCAGTCTCTTGTGGCCACCCCTCTGGGTGCCCACACCCTGAACCTCTCTGCCAACACCCTCAATACACTGAATGCTCTCAACAACCCCACCCAGGCTCTGAACACTCTGAGTTCCCCCACACAGCAGCAGGGCATCCCGTCTTCACAAGCCTTCCTGTCCTCTCCGCAAGTAACCAGCATCGTGAGTCTGCCACAGACTTTCTGCTTTTCCTCTCAGCCGTCACAGACTTCTGTGTCTGCTGCCAGTCAGCCGGCGGCTCTGCTGGGGTTCCCCATGGCAGCCACAGCAGCCCTCAACGGCAACAATGCCATCTCTTTGAATACCAACACCATCCCTCTGAATGCCAGCGCGATCCCTCTGAACACTGGAAACACCATTTCCCAGCAGTTTGTCCAGTCCCTGTCCATGGGACAACAGCCAACCATCTGCGCATCACTGCCGCAGAACCTCAGTTTTCCCCTCAGTCAGGCACTGCTTGGTATAACCAATGCGGCAGGCTCCCCAGGTGGCCAGTTCTTGTCAACGTTCAGCCAGTTTCAAGGACTGCCATCGGTGATCATGGGTGGCCAGCAGTCAGTCCTGCAGGGGGCACTGATGGGGCACTCAACCGCAGCTCAGGGTGCTCAGCTGCAGACGATGGGGACGCTCAACCCTCAGTCCCTGTCCTTCCCGGTCACCGCAGCGGTCACCGCGGGGCCTGTGGTGACTGAACTGCCCATCACCCCGCAGCCCCCCACCCAGCAAACACAAGCCCCTTCGGACAAGCAGCAGTCTCCAGCTCCTTCTGGCCAGCCGGAGCCCCCCAAAGCCCCAAGCCCATCATGTTCGCAAGGAGAACCCCAAACCCTGACAGGCCAGCCGCAAGACTCTCACAGTGACCCCCCATCTGACCAGCAGGGTGCAGTAGATGTGCACCAGCAGCTCTCTCAGCCGGAGATGGCATCTCCCCAGCCAGTGCAAGCAGAAGCTGATGGAGGGAGTTCGGGTCCACACTCTGCGCTACCAACGCCACCACCACCGCCGCAGCCGCCATCTCAGGCGCCAGAAGAGGATCAGTCCTCCGCAGTAACGTCTCCGCATTCCTCCGTTCCTGTTCACAGCCCGCAGCCAGAAGTGGAACAGCCTGGTTCTGATGCTGATGGTACAGAGTCTGAACAGCCCCAGTCCGGTTCAGGATGTCCTGAGGAGGCCAAGGAAGATGAGAGTGCTGCCAGAAGCAGCGGTGATGGTTGTGCTACTCCACTGGTGTCGGCATCGCAGGCAGATGACGAACAGGCCATGGATGAGACATGTGAAACACCTGCATGCCCTGGTGACATAAAATTGGAGGCAGTGGTACGTTCTTGACTGAAACCTTATATAGATCACCGTAACACTGAACACATTTAAATCTTGAGTGTGTGCGCGTGCATGCTTGTGTGCGTGCGTGCAGGTGTGTGTGTGCGTAATGAATTTTATATTGACCTACAAATTGAGTCTTAGCTGCTTGTAGTGAGCATTTGATTTTGTTCACTCATCATACAGGAGATTTCTAGCACGCATTCCCTTCAGAAATCCCACATTTGGAATTCACTCCCACAAGACCTTAGGCACTGCTCAACCCTTTCATCTTTTAAAGCCAAACTGAAAACCTTCCTCTTCTCACAGTATTTTCATTCCAACTAATATCAGTACCCAGTTTCTGCTTCAGTTGTGTGTGTGTGTGTGTAGCTAGCGCATTTTTTTCTTCCATATAATACTTTATGTAAATTTTTGGGTAGGACTGTGCCCTACATGTGTATAGAATATCATATTTAGGTTAATATGTATCATGTGAGCGCTCAGGGCATTGATGAATGTATGATAAATGTACATTATTATTAAAGTGCAAAGAGATGCAAAACAGAAAAAGTGTAGCAATCTCTCTCTCTCTCTTGCACACATTCATGCATGCACACACATGCTCCCCCCCTCCCCCCCCCTGCCCCCCCCCCCCCACACACACACACATATGAAAATAGGAAGGTGTGTAACATTATCCACTGACCTGTTTAGGAAGCGGAGGAGAGGAGCTCACCATTTCCAGTGGCACCCAGCAGCGAGGACTGTTGCCACTCGCCAACATCATCCACAGTGAAAGTGGAAGCCAGCCTGGACCAAGTGGATGGTTCGACATTGGACCCTTTGACCTCACAAGGGCAGTCATTGGACACGGCCGACACACTTTGCTCCCAGGCCCCCTTACCCCAGGAAGCGGCTGTCCACGATGCCAGTGTGGTCTGCGGCCTGCTGACCAGTCTCAAGCAGGAGGCCATGGAAGTGGATGAGGAAGAGGAGATGGCGCTGCCGGACAGCACACCGGGGTCAGAGGATTCCCTGGACAGTTACTCTCAGCGCCACAGTCCCTCCCCCATGGCCAGCCTGCGGCTCACCCGCGCCGACACCACCACCATCATGACCACCACCTCTTCCTACGCAGGGTCCAGGCTGGAGGATGGTGAGGGGGTACCAGATGCCAAGCACTTTGATGCCTCAGGTAGTGTCTTTGTTTGTCAGTACTCTGTTGTTGTCTTACAATGGCACAGCTTACTGTGTGTTAACCACTCGCAGCGACCTTAACCATGTCTCAAGGTCGTGGGTTTAGCTGAAAAAATTGTTTTCTTATGCAGTTAGGTTGAAACTTTTGATGAGTCTTAATTATGTTGATGAGCATGAATGACCTGAGGTGATCCTGTGTGGTTGACAGGATGTTCAGATCCAAAAGCTAACTTTTTTGTGGTGGTACATTGGCTTAAAATTATACAAGGGAGATAATTGACATTCCTAATTTAACAAAAACATTCACATGTCTTTTTCTCTAACACTGTGTAAGTGAGGTCTTTAAAACTTTGCATGATTATAACCCTGCTTTGGGTCTACACATTTATATAAGGTTTGATGACTTTGATCAAGGTTACAGGTGTACTAGAAACATAAACTACAGTTTGTGTTTTTTTAGATTCTAGTCCATTGTATGATTGCTGCTTATTTTAGACAGGTCATGCACAGTATGCTTTGTGTAACTCTCGTGTGTATTTAAGTGAGAAAGTGAGCTCTTTTTTTAGTTTTTCACTTGAATATTTGTTGTCTGAGTGTAATTACTCGTCTGAGTTTTGATTGTCTTAGGAATCTTTTTCTTCTTATTTTGTTTGTTTGTTGTTGTTCTGTTTTGTTTTTGTTTTTGTTTTTTCATTAAATGACAAAACATTTTGACTGTTGCTTTGCTTAGCTGGTAATGTACTCAACATGCTTTGTGAATTCATTTTCATGCAGAGACTATGCCCTTGGATTATGAGGAGACAGAGTTTGTGTGGGAGGATTATTTGCAAGAAACAGGAGCCACACCTGTCCCTCCCACTGCATTTAAACATGTAAGTATTACCTGTACCATATATGTGTGTGTGTGTGTGTGTGTGTGTGTGTGTGTGTGTGTGTGTGTGTGTGTGTGTGTGTGTGTGAGAGAGAGAGAGAGAGAGAGAACTATTTGGGCTGGCATTAACTGAACAAATGTGTGAAAATATTTTTAGTAAAGCATGTTTGAATCAACAGGGACAGGGAAAGTCTGTAAGGGTAAAATACTCCCCCTCCCCAGTCAACACATCCTGCTTGTGTCATGGTCAGTCATTTTCAAAAGTAAATAATCAGGGTCAGTTTATAGCCAGATAGTCTGATTACTTACAACTGCAAACTGCCCCCTTAAGAACAGAATCACACCATATGCTAATACCAACCGAGTCCTTTTGGGATGTAAACAACACCTTTGACTTCATTGGGGCCCAGTTTGCTGTTGCTGATGTGGTGTGTGTTTTGCTGGGCAGGTGGAGTGCAGCTTGCAGAGTGGTTATGTCAAAAGGATGAGGGTGGAGGTGGCCAACACCTTTGATTTCACTGGGGCCCAGTTTGCTGTTGCTGATGTGGTGTGTGTTTTGCTGGGCAGGTGGAGTGCAGCTTGCAGAGTGGCTTTGTCAAAGGGATGAGGGTGGAGGTGGCCAACAAGTCCACCCCAGGTACCTACTGGGTGGCCTCCGTCATCATAACCTGTGGCCCGCTGCTCCGGCTGCGCTATGAGGGTTATGAGGAGGACGGCTCCGAGGACTTTTGGTGTGACCTCTCCACGTGTGAAATCTACCCCATTGGCTGGTGCGGTGAGAACGGGCAGTCGCTGCTGCCACCCGAAGGTAATTGGGCGTACAACTGGTGCAGCGTCTGGACAAATGTGTGAACGGGTGTGCCCTCTGGGAGGTAATTGTGTGCTGAGACGAAGCAGTGAATGGCTGAGTGTATGGTGGATTTTAGACGTGAAGTCTCCCCCATTGGTTGGGTGTAGCGGTGTCGTGAGGATGGGCGGTCGCTGCTGCTGGCTGAAGGTCATTGTGTGCACAGCTGATGCAGTGAACGGACTAATGTGTGAAGGGATGTTAAATGTGTGAAGTCCCTCACCATGTAACAGTGTGCCCTCATGAGTACGTGCATACGTGTGTGTAAAGGGGTGTCAGCCTGCATGTGCTGACGTATTCTGCTCATGAGCGATTCAGTTTTGTATGTGCCTAGTGCAGTTGTTTTGTTTAATAAGTACTGCCCATCATAAATGTCCTTTATTATCAGCATTGTTTTTAATTTTTATGTATTTGTGTTATTATTTTTTATGCATGTGTGTCTTTTCTGTGCTGACTGAACAGGGGTAAAAGATAAACACAAGGACTGGCCATCGGTGTTGAAGGAAACGCTGAAAACAGCTCCTGCTGCTCCAAGCTACCTACTGGACAAGGTCAGCATCCTCAGCATTTTGTCTTATTCTCATTCCAGTGGTCTCTTACCCCCCCACCCCCACCCCCCACCATCTTGTCAGATACCTGAAAATTAGTTCATTTTCCTTTTTGATTGTTTTTCCTTCTGTATGGTTGTTCCTTTCTCTTTTTTTTTTCATGCTTATTGCTTGATTGACACAAAGGAAAGAAAAGTGTCATTATTGATGGCTTAATTTGAGATTTTGAAGACTGAAGGTGCTGCATTTCAGACGACAGGCACAAGCCCAATTGATCAGCTGAAGCAAGGTATGCGCATGGAGCTTCAGGACGCAGACAGGCCCACACAGGTGTGGCTGGCTCGCATCATGGAGAACGTAGGGGGCAGACTCTACCTGAGGGTGGAAGGCATGGAGAGTGGGGTGGCAGACTTCTGGGCTTTCTACCTCAACGAACTTCTGCACCCCATCGGCTGGGCCAAAGAGCGGGGCTACTCATACGTGGCTCCTAAAGGTGGGTGTTGTGTTTGGCTGGGTCTCTTGTGTGGCTCCTAAAGGTGTGTGGGTGGTGCATTTGGCTGGGTCTCCTGTGTGGCGCCTAAAGGTGTGTGGGTGTTGCATTTGGCTGGGTCTCCTGTGTGGCTCCTAAAGGTGTGTGGGTTGTGCATTTGGCTTGGTCTCCTGTGTGGCTCCTAAAGGTGTGTGGGTGTTGCATTTGGCTGGGTCTCCTGTGTGGGTGTTTCATTTGGCTGGGTCTCCTGCGTGGCTCCTAAAGGTGGGTGTTGCATTTGTCTGGGTATACTGTGTGGCTCCTAAAGGTGGGTATTGTGTTTCTGTGGGTCAGGGAGCTAGGCTACTCCTTTGTAGCACCCACATTTGGGCAGTATATGTCTCTTGGAGACAGGGTGAGGCTACTTTTATGTAGCTCCTGAGGTGTGTTTTTGAGCCCAAGGGGACAGCTATTGTCACGCAGCTCCTATACTGGGCACTTTGTGTGTGTGTGTGTGTGTGTGTGTGTGTGTGTGTGTGTGTGTGTGTGTGTGTGTGTGGATGAGGGACTAGGGAGTGAAGAGTAAGGTTATTATGTAACTCCTGAAGGTGGATACCATGTGTGTGGGCTAGGGGTGAGGTTATTGTGTAGCTTCTGATTGTGGGTGTCATTTGTCTTGTGTAGAGCTTGCTGAAGGTGGGTGTTGTGTATCTCTGGGCTGGGAAGTGGGTCTACACCTTTTAATCTCTCTGTCTCTTCTGTTTGTTCTTAGGGTCATGGGGGGGGGGGGGGGGGGGGATTTTTGTGGTAAAGAGCTAGTGGACACTGTCTGATATATTGTGTTTCAGTGTTGACCAGTCAAGGCCTGTCTGAGTCAGAAATACAGCATATCCTGGACACAGCACTGAAGGAAGCAGAAGATCAAAATTTACCCTCTCATATATTCAAGGTACCGCTTGATCCTGATTTTTTTTTGTACACCATAAATGTGCTGGAAATACTAGCTTGTAGCTGCTCACATCATAGTATGTTGTAACTTTTATGTGTGTCGTGTCTGAGGGTTTTCTGAAGAGCAAGAACAGCCTGAAACTAAATGCACATAGTATAACAGGGATAGCTCAGTGGTTAGAGCACCGGACTCATGACTGAAAGGTCGTGGGTTCAAATCCCTGCAGGAGTGGTGGGAGAATTTTCTTCTCCAGGGTCGACTTTCTGTGCTGACTCTTATTTCGGTATCCGTTCCACCCCCGTGTTACCACAGTAGCACGTAAAAGATTCCAGTCATTCTGACAAAAGTGCAGGTGGCAGGTTACAGCTAAACACGCATACACCTTCCATATGTGTCTTTGCATGAAGTGACATGGTGCATGGTTGTATGGTATACACAGAACTTGTGCCGAGAAGGCTGAAGTTTCATGTGGCACCAGACATGCCAGTGCTGTAAGTACACCACTTCATTTTGTTTTTGTTTTTTGTTTTTAAACGCACTGTGAAAAGCTAGTCACTCATGTAGAACCACATGCGAGCACAGTGAGGCTGCTCAAGAGAGTGGAGAATAGCGCTATATAAGAGATCATCAGTCATTCAAAAATAACTATTTGCACTTGAACACTGTTGAAGATGAATAGTAGCTCATAGAGCGGTCATTCATCCTGTTCTGAAACAGTAAAAAGTAATGTAAACAGACAGTTCCGTTCTCTGTGAATGATGTTACAGCATTCCTCAGCTGAACACTATAGGGGTCAGCCGGTATATATATATATATGCAGTTGTACATCTACATATGCAGTCCATGGGGTGAGAGGATTGTGTGTGTGACCATTATTTATTTCCCTGCCACGTGCACCATCATTGGAGGAGGTTATATTAATTTTGGATGATGCTCAGAGGCAGAGGCATGTAATAAACATGGCCAGGGAAAAAAAACAAAAACAGTTGCATCAAAATATCAACAGTTGAGGATTTGATTGACTGTGCAGGACCAGCTAAAGATCAGGGAACACCAGTTTCAGCGCGGAATGAAGCTGGAAGCCGTCAACCCCAACAGTGGCAACCATATTGGTCCCGCTACAGTGATCGAGGTCATCGACAGGTTCTACTTTGTGGTGGAGATGGATGACCTGAGAGGGATTGAGCCTGAGAAAAGAACTCGGTTTTGCTGCCACAGTGCCACCCCCACCATCTTCCCCATTCAGTGGACTGTGTACAAAGGCATCAAGCTGACAGCACCGGCAGGTAAAGTGCTGGAAGGTCTGAGGGTTTTCAAAACCTTGGCCTTGGAAGGCCTGGAAAATTAGTAAGCACTTGGCACAGTCCTTGAAAGCCCTTGAAAATCAAGATTGTGGTGACCTGTTAGGGTGCCATGATTATGGTTGTGCTGTGTTCCCGTCATTCTAGCATACATAGTCATTGACTGACAAATCTGACTTTTCATGACGTCTGTGATATTCCTGTCTTGCTGTTCCTAGCCCTGCCTCTATCCAGTAATTAACACGTGTCCAGTCTTTTCCTTTTGCAAAAGTAGCTCTGTCACTTTTGTTTTGTTTTTTGTTTTGGTAGGTCGATG
>OY757547.1:3202250-3234750 GCA_963584105.1 Alviniconcha strummeri | reverse complement strand
ATGAAAGATGTACAAATTTATGGTGTAAACAACATTAGTTTTGAAGCTCGATGTTGAAGTGGACACAGAAATAACCATTGCAGATTAGAAAAGGAAATAACAAACTTGTGTGTTTCAGAATGGCAGATGGAAACCAAGGCAAGGAGGAAGAGAGTGAAGGTACTATCAGACATCTGTTGCAAATGCTCTAACACTGTCCACAAATCCTGTTGGTATGACTTATCTTGCACAGAGAAACAGTGTTGGGTTGGGGTTTTTCTGTGTCAGTGTGTCAGGGGGTCGTACTGCACCATTAAATAGTTTAAAGAGACAGTCCTTATTAAAACATGTGTTTTGCAGTCAGTAGACGAGCTCAAAATAAACACTGAAAGTGAAGGATTTTGCTGTACCATGCCATGTTGATTGGATAGAAAACGAGATTTGTGACTGATGGTCTGCTCGATTCGATTCTAGCTTGGATGTATGTAGCACTATTAAATACTATAGCTTACCTAACTCACACAGCACCATTTTTATTTTATTTTGCTTTGGGTGGTGTATATAATTATAAATCACACAAGTCAGATCATTTGGTGCCTTTTTTTATATTTTTAAGTTGCATATAGAATTGGCAGGCATTTTAAGTCAAATCCTTTAATGGACATTTTTGTTTCTCATTTTGCTTACTGAACAAAACATGTTCCGAGATTGAGAAGCCTAGTTCCTGTCAAGGCCAAAGATATGCTTTAAATCGTGGATTATTTTGCCTTTTTCCGCCCATACCCTCTGGGTGGCTTTCTGTAAGGGTTGCCTCATGCACCAGCAAAGTAAATATTGTTTATCTGCTGGATTCAGGTCGGACCTACTGCCCCAAAATCTACTTCAACCACAAGTGCTTCTCCGGGCCCCACCTCAGCAAGGGTCGCATTGCGGAGCTGCCGTGCAGCGTGGGTCCGGGGCCGCTAAGCCTAGTGATGAAGGAGGTGCTGACCATGCTCATCAGTGTGGCCTACAAGTCCTCACGGGTTCTGCGGGAAATTCAGCTGGTCGGGCCACCCAACCCCACGATGACTCAGCAGCTTCTCAAAGCCAAGTAAGGCATGTAGGGTTGGCAAAGTTCCCACATCTCTGGTGTGATTTAAGGAGGTGAATTTTTGATAGCCATGCTGGTGATGTAGGATTGTTTAAAAAAGAAAGAAATCGGAACTGGATAAGCTGTGTAGGATTGTCCATTTTTTACTGTTGTGTCCAGAATTTAAGGTCATCAGAATTCCCAAAGCCAGGGTTCCTGTGGTCTTTGAAAGTTTGGGGGAAATGTTTTGCCATTTTCAAGGCCTTGCAAGTCTCAGTGAAAATGATTAGCTGAGGTCTTTGCAAGATTGTGAATTTTGACTTCTGTCTATTTACAAAGCCAATAATTAAGTCCCTAAATAAGAAAAGCTGGCTGAAAAACTGCTTGCTGAGTGGAAAGAAGCATATGGATAGAGAGAAGAGGGAGGGGGTTGGGGGAGGGAGGGGGTGTCAGGAGAGAGCCAGACAAGGGAAGGGGGGGGGGGGGAGGAAGAGAGACTCAAAGGGAGAGAGGTTTGGAGAGAGTATTGGTAATTCACTCACTGTAATGCTTGTCTGAGTGAGCAGTGGGAGACTGACTGGAATGTGTGTGTTTCCTTGAGTGTGTGCTGTTGTGGGTGTGTGGCTGTGAATGTATGTATAAATAGTTATTAATTGCTAGGTGATTATGATTATGGTAGAATACTTTACTGAAGGTTCTGTTTGTTGAAATGTATGCAAGTGTGGTTTTTGTCAAGTTTGTACAGCGCAGTGAGTTTAACTTGTGTTAGAGAATGGTGCTTTATAAGAATTATCTGTTGTTATTTAATTTAGGGTAGGTAGATTCTAAAAGCTGTGTAGGCAGTATTGTAGTGAAGACTGTGGAAGTTAGGGTAGTGAGATTCTCAAACCCATGAAGGTGGTATCTTAGTGAAGACTGAAATTTATGGTAGTGAGATTCTCAAAGCCATGTAGGTGATATCTTAGTGAAGACTGTGTAATTTAGGGTAATGAATCTCTCAAAGTCATATAGGTGATATCTTAGTGAAGACTGTTTAAGTTAGGGTCATGAGATTCTCAAACCCATGAAGGTGGTATCTTAGTGAAGACTGTGTAAATTAGGGTAGTGGGATTCTCAAATCCATGAAGGTTATCACCGTTAGTGAAGATTGCGTAATTTAGGGTAGTGGTTCTGAAAGCCATACAGGTGATTAGTAAAGACGGTAATTTTGGGCGGTGAGCTTCTGAAAGCCACGGAAGTGATAACGAAGTGTGTGCATGCTTTCAGGTACAAGAACAAGAGCTACCGGGCGATGGTGGAGATCTGCCGCACAACCAGTCAGCTGGAGGAATACTGTCGCCAGGTCTGCGTCAAGCTGGAGTGCTGCCCCAACCTCATCTCGCCGCACTTTGTGGGAGACGGCTGTCCTGAGCACTGTTCACAGCTCACCAAGACCAAGTACAGTGAGTAGCTGCTGCTTCTTGCTAGGGGGGGGGGGAGCATAAATCTGGGAGTCCCTCATTCAGACCGCCCTGTGTTATGTTGCAGCCTGCTATTGTCCTGTGGGAGAAAGAGACACATTATAGGAAGGCCCGCATTAAGACTGCCCCATGTCGTGTTGCAGCCTGCTGTTGTCCTGTGGGGAAAAAGAGGCACATCATGGGAAGGCCCTCATTTAAAGTGTCACATGTTGTGTTACAGCCTGGCTCTCATTAAAATTTCCCATCTTGTGTTGCAGCCTGCTTATATGGGGAAAAAGAAGTGCAAAATTGGGAGGCCCTCATTTAAAGTGCCCCATGTTGTGTTACAGCGTACTACTACAGGGAAAAGAAGTGCAAGATTGGGAGGCCCTCATTTAAAGTGTCCCATGTTGTGTTTCAGCCTACTACTATGGGAAAAAGAAGCGCAAGATTGGGAGGCCCCCTGGTGGCCACAGTAACCTGGAGAACGGACCAAAGAAGCCGACCAAGCGACGGAAGCGGCGCAGGCTGGGGATGGTGGTGCGCAAGTCTCACCCTAGCAACGGCGATGAGGTGGAGGAAGACGAGGAGGAAGAGGACAAGACCAGCGAAACCAGTGACACGCCGGCTGCCGACAGCAGCAGCAGCGCAGCCATGACACGCATCACCGACCACAAACCTCACAGCACCTCTGCCACCGCTGCCGCCTCCAAGCGCCTGAAGCGGAAGTACACCCACCATATACCCCCACCCTCCGAGATCCGAACCCGAGGCGCCAAGCTGCCTCGCTACAGCTTTGAACGGCGCACGCACAAGAAAATCTTGCTTTCCCCACCTCCTTCAGGAGTGTCAGGGCTACGTAGCAAGTCTCTCCAGGTGAGTGCTGCTGCAGGCTTCTTTCACTGATGCATTCTTCCTGCAAGGACCTCTTGCAGAGGAGCCAGACCACCTGAAACGTAGAAAATGTGCAAATGTTTCATCCACATTCTTGGTTTAGTGGTTCTGCCAATGTTTCTACGAAAGGAGCCCTGTTTTACATCACCCTGATGTAACCCTAATGGTTGGCTGGGTGTAAAACTCCAAATGACTTGCACACTTACCCTTTTTTACATCAAATTAGAGATCCTCAGGTTAGAGCAGAAAAGGGCTGGCTGGCGTATTTGATGCTTTTGCCACACATGGCAGCCTTGTCTTTGACATCACTGTGCAGGTGCTGGGTACAGAATGGCAGCACTTGCAGTCATGGTTTCTGTCTTTCAAACATTGATTTTTGACAAACAGGATGAGAAATTGATTGAAAAACTGCAATGTGTGCATTTTAATAATTCTGTTTCTACTGATGTGGCATGTGGTGCTTCCTTATCTTTGTTCCCCTTCGTTTGTATGATGTTTGGATTTTTTTCTTCTTTTTGGACTGTGATAAGAGATTAAAAGCACATGAGCATGTATTTGCAAAGCAGGAAGCTTTGCGCTCTTTTTTTTTCTGTATACATTATTACAGAGCAGATATTTAATTCTAAAGTACACAAAACCAGTGGCTGTTTCACTGTTGTCACTTAAGATATTGTTTGGAATCTAGTGATATAGAAAAATAAATCATTACTCCTTTAATGTCAGTGAATTCTGAAACAACGACTTCACTTTTATCTTTTGTGGTGAACAGAATAAACTGAACTGAATTGACATTGACTGCAGGGCCTGCAGGTGCACAAACCTCAAAGGTTCACGCGGGCAACCAGCCCGGAGCTGTCGCGCCCTCAATCCAGCTCCATGGGGAGGTCCCACATGCCCCGATCCCTCACCTGCTCCTCCCCCCTGTCGGTCAGCTGCTCCCCTTCCCTGATGTCCATGGCCACCCCCAGTACCCACTTCACCCTGCCCCCACCCTGCAGCCCTCTGCCGCTGGACAAGAACCCCCTGCACTGGAGCGTGGGAGAAACCATCGACTTCATCAAGACCACCGACTGTGCTCATGTTGCCAAGCTCTTCAGGGATCAGGTGTGTGTGGGATGTGGTGTGGTTTGGTGCGTGTGTTGTGTTGAGTGGTGTGTGGTGCACTGAGTGTGTGGTGGTGTGGTGTGTGTGGAGTTTATAGGTGTGTGTGTGTGAGGGTCTCAGTCTCTTTTTACATATGCACTTGTTCAACTGTAGTGCTCCTTTTAGGAAAAGTAAATAATGTCCCATGATGCTATAGCATGATGGGGAAGAAAGAACAAAAAAAGAACAGGGGAGAGAGAAGAATGTAACCATTAGTTGTGAGCATGGAAAGTGCATAGTTGCTTGAGGAACGTGAACTAGTGTGTTTTCAATATAATTCTTTGTGTTTGTTTGATCAGTTATGTTCTTGTTCTGTTTTCATTGTTCTGTTTTCGCCCCCATGTCTTCCTGTTGCAATGTTGATTTTGATGCTCGGCGTTTGAAGTGCTCCATACCCAACAAGTGGTTGAAGGAACAAGTATCCTTTAAGCCTATGTGTGCATCTTTCCTGGGTTTGGACAGTCCTTGAAAGTGCTTGAAAATCAGTCAGCAGTTGAGGTGCTGTACATGAAAGTCCTTAAAAATTAAGATTGTAGTCCTCTGATAGAATGTCTTCACAATGATTGTGCTTTTCTCCCATTCAGCCATTTTCTAGAGTAAATCAAAAGTTAAAAACAACAGTAACAGTACACTGTGTTAAGAATTTTCGGTTTTCTTGAAACCTTTCTCAATGAACTGAGACTGAAGAATGCTAAGCGTCATAAACTGCTGTTTGTGACAAATCTTTGGCTTAAAAATATGACTTTTCCTGACTTACTTATAATGTTCCCATCATGCTGTTTCTTGTCCTCCCTGAATGAGTTGGTCCAGTAATTAACATACAAACACTGCAGTTTAAAAAAAAAATCTTGGATGCTGTCTTTTTATTTTTCATCAGGTCTTTGAAAAGAAAATGGAGAGTCCTGTGAAAGTCTTTAAAGTTTGTCTCCCAAAATATGTGTGCACCCTGGATTTTGATCTGATTCTCTCCAGCTGATGAATTGTTTTGACTCTGTCCGTGTGTGTGTGTGTGTGTGTGTGTGTGTGTGTGTGTGTATGTGTGCAGGAAATTGATGGCCAGGCACTGCTCCTCCTGACCCTGCCCACTGTCCAGGAGCATCTTGAGCTTAAGCTGGGACCTGCCATCAAACTGTGTCATGAGATAGAGCGTGTCAAACGGGCTTTTTACACACGCTATGACACAGCACAGCCCTCCAGTCATTACTGACCTGCCATCAAATTGTGTCATGAAACTGCACATGTCAAACAGGTTTTGTACGCATGCTGTGATAAACACAGCCCTGGAATCCTATATACATACCAACGTCTCAACAAACTATGTCATGGATCCTGTTTGTCAAAGGGGCTTTCTGCCCAAATTACAACACAGCATGACCTTCCAGTAAACTGTCACAAGATACATTACTGTTCATGTGGGCTTTCTGTGCAGAATGTGTCAGCATGACATTCCAGTCATGGCTGACCTACCATCTGACTATCATGAGATGATGAGTTGATGCTTAATGTCCTCAGATGTCATTTGACATATTAGGGACAAGTTGTGACCAATGCCGAAGCACGGTTCAATAAAATCCACATACGTAAGGTGTATGCGTGTTTAGCTGTAACCTGCCACCTGCACTTTTGGCAGAATGACCGGGATTTTTTACTTGCTGCTGTGGTAACACGGGGGTGGAACGGATACCGAAATAAGAGTCAGCACAGAAAGTCGACCCTGGAGAAGAAAATTCTCCCGCCGTTCCAGCAGGGATTCGAACCCGCGACCTTTCAATCACGAGTCCGGTGCTCTAACCACTGAGCTATCCCCGCCCCCTACTATCATGAGCTGTAGCTTGTTATAATTATAGGCTTTCTGCACAGGATATGACAGGGCGCAACTTTCCATTCGTCATTTGCTGTCCATTGAGCTGTACCAGGGAATAATATCATCATGTAAAGGTGCTTTCTACACAGACTGTGACACTGCGCAATCCTCATTTACCACTGACGTGCCACCAAAGTGTGATGTGCTCCGGAAAGCGTCCAGCTAGCTTTCCGTACATGCCTCAACACACCAATACCTCCTGATGATGGTCGACCTGCCTTTAAATGTGTGTAGCAGTTAATCATGTGTGTTAGGCTTGTTGCCTCAGTGTGGTGTCATTGGTACAGCTCCGCTTTCTTGAGTGATCATCTGGTGAGATTGTGCAATATGCAGCAAGTTGTGCCATGTGTATAAAAGAGTTTGTGAAAAAGCAGCAAATATTCTTTTTCAGTTGTAGCAACCAGTGACTTAAGAGGATAGGATTTTCATGAGGATTTGTGTGGTCTAGCTGACTAAGTTAACTTGCTTCCAAAATTCATAAGATTGGGGGGGGAGGGGGGGGGGGTGGCGGGGCACCTCCAATATTAAGAAAGAGGTGCTTTGGTTTCCTTTTGTTACTCATTGTGTGAGCCCCACCGCCCCTCCCCCACCTCCTGCAACTTGGGTTAAGGTCCATTTGCTTGTAATTTCTAAAGTCTCATTATATAGGATTGCATACAGATACAAGTACTTTTATAAGTATGTGTAAACCAAACAGGGTCTGTCCAGTGCATGTAAACCAGAGGGTTATTTACAGTATTTGTAAACCAGATGGGGTCTGTAAAGTACATGTAAACCAGAGGGTTCTGCACAGTACATGTAAACCAGATGGATTCTGCACAGTACATGTAAACCAGAGGGTTCTGCACAGTACATGTAAACCAGATGGATTCTGTACAGTACATGTAAACCAGAGGGTTCTGCACAGTACATGTAAACCAGATGGATTCTGCACAGTACATGTAAACCAGAGGGTTCTGCACAGTACATGTAAACCAGATGGATTCTGCACAGTACATGTAAACCAGAGGGTTCTATACATAGCATGTAAACCAGAGTGTTTTGTACAATGTTTTTAACCAGAGTGTTTTGTACAGTATATGTAAACCAGAGGGTGTTACAGCCATTTTTAGTATGGCTTTGCTGACTTGGCGAAGGCCCACGTGGTGAAGATGTCTTGGGTCTCTTCAGTTCTTAATATTTAAGCAGCAGGCTGTCCGCACCCACATCTTCAGCAATCTGCTGCAGAAGCACTTCCCTTCTTTTGTTTCTATTCTTAAAGCTGTGATGAGATGCATGCTATACCACCCACTGATGATCCAGTTGGACAGTAAAAGCTGACGTGTTTTGTTTTTTTAATTTGTTTTTATCCTCTGTTTCTGCTTCCATTATTCACCCATATGTAGCTGCCACCATGGTTGACTGGGTTTTAAACCCCCAGCTGTCTGTCTGTCTGTCCGTTGTCCAAGGTCAAGACATCTTGCAATAAGCAATGACTGACGACCCAGTCATGGCTGATAAACTTAACAGCCAATCAGCTGTCAGCTTCGGCCACATGGCCAAAGCTTCACACTTGTGAAGCACCTTGACAAAGAAAGACCTGGGCAGTGTCGTGTCAGACTTGTTGACGCTACTTTGCCAAGCAACTGCGCGGTATGTGGAGAACAGGATACAGGGAGTGCCCAGTGACGGCAGGATTAGCCCGTTGCACTTCCTCTGGAAGCGCTGGAAATGGTCATTAACGGTATTGTTCAAGGCAAGAGGATTTACATCACGTTTACTAGCCTGGTCGGGGTATTTTTCACACTGTCATGCTGTTTACTGCCATTTTTGTTTGAACTAGGACACAGAAAATAATACCTTTTTATATATTTTGTATTCTGTTCAGTATTTCTTAGCATTTTGACTATTGTGGTTGGCATTTTGGACAGATATGGGATCATACGTGGGTGATTCTTTTGGTTGTTTTCTTTTGGTTATTGATTACTTTGTGAAGGAGAAGAAAATACAGCTGATTATTTTTGAAGAGGTCTTAAAGGGAAATATGAAGATGGAAAACCTGGAGAATGGAAATTCGCTTCTCTGTCTGTTAAGGAAAATTTTATTTTACTTTATTCAGTGGATGTGTGTGTTCTTACTTGGCAATTTTTCTTCTGGCTTGGCAAAATTCATGAACTTTTTATCCAGCCTGATGAATTTGTTTGGCTCATTCTGTCTTGATGAAGTCAGTGTTAAAGTATACTTTTGGGGGGTTGTTTTTAGGCTCCAAATCTTCACCTGCCCCCCTCCCCACACCTCTTTGGTTTTATTTTGGCTGCACATCTTCTCCCCCCCCCCCCCCCCCCATTCAGTTCAAGCTTGGCAATATTATCCCCACCACTTTTCAGGCTTGGCAAAACTTGGAAATAGTTTTTATGCCTGAGGACTTTTTTGCCTGTACCCTGACGGTGTGGAAATGAGTTGCACATGTTCTCTTGACAAATGAGTTGTGCATGTTCTCTTGACAAATGAGTTGTGCATGTTCACTTGACAAATGTGCTGTTGGTGCTTAGTTTTTAGCAGTGAGGGAACACCTTTGTCGTGTTCTTGTTGATGTAATGAACTATAATGTTCATGATCTGTTCCTGTTTTGTCACATTTGAATGTGGCTAGTGCCATGAGGTGGTTGTATGGCCGATTTTATGAGGCTTGTTCGGTAACATAGACAGTGAGGTCATTGGAGAGAGAAAATCAGTATTACAGCCAATCATGTATTCCCAGATTGCATTTCCCTTGTTTTGTGATCTGTGTGATTTTGAAACTGTGACAATACCTTATTTATCATGTTCGGTTTCTTCTGTGGTAAAAGTGATGAAATTGTTTTTTAAAAAATCATCATCATGTGTTCTCATTGAATGAATCATAATTCTTGTTCATGCAGAAATGGCTAACTTTTTATTTTTTTATTTTTTATTGGTTAAATTGTGTGCATAGATTTTGTTGTGTGTGTGTGTGTGTGTGTGTGTGTGTGTGTGTGTGTGTGTGTGTGTGTGACTTTCTGTACTATTTTAATATTGTATATTTTGGTGAAATCCAGCATGTCGATAGCAAAAACAAAAAGCATGAAACAAACATGAATTTATTCCCCCAAAATGTCAAAAATAGTACCTATTTGGATGATACACAAGAATCTATGATTATATAGTTCATGGCCATATTGGCCAAAATTTGTGAGCTTTGTGTCCTTCACATTGTGAGATTTGCTTGCATATTGTTGATGTGTACCGATGACTGCTATTACTGTTACGTTTGCGGATACCGATAGGGAGTAGAGCTTCTTTGATTGTTGCATGCTCTTTGTAGGTATGTGTATGCCTTTTCAAGTCTGGAAGACAATCTGAAATAGGCGAGTAGCCAGTTTTCTCAGCTTATCTTCTTTGTTTTTGTTTTTCTTTGCTGTTCACTCAGACGAACTCCAATAGCTCAGATTATGCTGCAGTGTGCTGGAGTTCACCACAGGGATGTAGATCTTCTCCCTCACCAGTGCGTCAGTATTTAGTTTATTATTATTATTGATCGCTTTTATATGGCACTATTGTCCGCTCTCCAACAGACTCACTGCGCTCGCATGTGATTCTACATGAGTGAATAGCTTTTTATAGCACGTTTTTGAATATCCACCGAAGTGGTGTACTTACAGCGCTGACGTGGCTGGTGCCACATGAAACTGCAGCCATATTGGCACGTTCTGTGTACACCATACAACCATGCACCAAGTCACTTCATGCAAAGCCACATACGTAAGGTGTATGCATGTTTAGCTGTAGCCTGCCACCTGCACTTTCGGCAGAATGACCGGGGTCTTTTATGTGCTTCTGCGGTAACACAGGGGTGGAACGGATACCGAAATAAGAGTCAGGACAGAAAGTTGACACTGGAGAAGAAAATTCTCCCACCACTGCAGCAGGGATTTGAACCCGTGACCATTCGATCATGAGTCCGGCGCTCTAACCACTGAGCTATCCCCACCCGTTTATCTGAGGCATAGCAAAACCTGCATCTATGTCAGCTGTTTTTCTGTGTTGATGGTGTGGTAATGTGCTAGATTGTGATGTGGGACAAGAGTGTCAAGTAAGATGTGCAGTTTTAGAGTGTAACATAAGACACAAGATTATAAAGGTTTTGTGACTGCTAATCTGTTTCGCTAGAAGAGCCAAACCCACAAAAGGTTGAAAGGAACAGGGTTGCTAATTTAAATTGACGATACAAAACGATTTTGACGATACAAAATGTGCAAATCGTTAGGGTAAGCCCCTTTTCCGACGAAAATGTTTTGTATTTCATATTAAATTAGCGTTCTTTTAAACCTTTTGTGTCTTTGGATCTTGTTTTACAACGCTAGCGCTGCAGTAGCAGTCATCTTCATTTCAGGTGTTTTGCTAGAAGTGTAGAATCTCACACGTCATGGTTAAATTTTCAGGGTAAGCCTCTTTTTTAAGGGAAAATGTTTTGAATTGGCGTATTAAACTAGCATTCCTTTCAAACTTTTATGTGTTTGGATCTTGTTTTAGAACGCTAGCACAGTAGTAGCAGTCATCCTTGTTTTAGCTGTTTAAATCTGTTGCACTCTCTGCTCTCTTCCTTCAAAAGCAAACTCAAGACATTTCTCTTCTCAGAATATTTCAGCTAAGCAACATTGTTCTTCACCCCTGATCAGTCTGTACAGTGTGTGTGTGTGCGTGTGTGCGTGCATGCGTGCATGTGTGTGTGTGTGCACGCGCACATCTTGCACATAGTTATGCTTGAACCCTTGTTGATGTCTACATCATGTATTAGCTTTTGTTAAATTGCTGATAACATTTTCCATCTCGATGTACATTATGTGTGTTATGCTGTTCATCAATTTGAGTTGTGGGGTAGGTGCTTTACAAATTTCCGTTATCATTATTATTAAAAACAAACAAATTGCCGACAAGTTTTGCTTCTTTAAAGGATCAGCTTGTGGTTCACTTACACCGTAAACTGGTGCAGACAAGCATTTATTAGCTCCACTGGCTCAGGCGTTTTTCTGTCACCATCTGAATTTTCCATTACAGCACATTTGTATCCGTCACACCCTTTCATGCACAAGCTCTGAGCATTAGGACTCTTAGAGGGGGACAAAATGTTGCTAGTCAGCCCCAGAACGTTTTCAGCATGGAATGAAGTTTAAATCCGTTGCAAACTTATGGTGTCAGGTTTGAAGTGACCTGCATGCAGTCTGTCCCAATCCAAGTTTAAATCCGTTGCAAACTGATGGTGTCAGGGTTGAAGTGACCTGCATGCAGTCTGTCCCAATCCAAGTTTAAATCCGTTGCAAACTTATGGTGTCAGGGTTGAAGTGACCTGCATGCAGTCTGTCCCAATCCAAGTTTAAATCCGTTGCAAACTGATGGTGTCAGGGTTGAAGTGACCTGCATGCAGTCTGTCCCAGTCCATAGGTCGCAGGTCGGGACTGTGAGTGCAGCATCTCACCATTGCACAGTGTGAAGGTATTAACCTCTTCACTGCAACAGCCTGTCAAATTTCCGGGCTGAAAAGTGCACGCCCACGCCTGCAAACAGTCTATTTTCCGGTCCTATAGTAATATATGCTTTCATCGCTTTGATAAAAATCCTTTCACATGTTAATGCGAAAAAAGAACAAACTTACCTCTGTACCATAATTATTGATAAGGGGATGGAACTGCAGTCACACGAAGCCGCAAATGGTGGGCAAAATATGCAAATTTTCAGGCGTGTTATATAAACTTTTTTTTTTTTTTTTTTTTTTTTTAAAGTTCGGGATCCGCATTTAGTGCAGGTATGAAATAAGACCAGCAGAAAGGTTACAGCGTTTATGAATTATTTGTGTAAGTCATACAGGAACACGTACAAGAAAGAAATATTTGGTATACAATATTGTTTTGTACACGAGCTGATTTTTGTATTTGCAAGTATTCTGGGGTTTATTGGATTTAAATTTTATACACGTTTACCTTATCGGGCAAAGCTATATTCTAGAAGTGCATCGAGAAAAATTAAATTGGGCATATCTGACTCTTACAGACGTAAACAGATATGTCAGAAATGGGGCATATTGGACACTTACGAAAACAAGACACTAAGTCAACGTAATTGTTATTAGTGGGGTTAGCTCTTTGCCTGACGATCCAGAACCAGTATGGAGATAGTTTCAGTGACTGTGACCAAAGTCCAAGGTCTGGTTGCAGCATCTGAAAGATAAGAAGCCGAAAAGAGTAACTGTTGCGGCACGTTTTGTCACCACGGCACATTTTGTCACCAAGGTGAGATGGTGACGAATCGTGCAGCCATTGTACCTATTTCACTTGGAGATCAGTACATGATATATATCTATATATTGCACGTGTGTGTGTGACAGACAGACACAGAGACAAAAAGAGAATTAGACCAAGCAAACTGGCGCGGGGTGGGGGTGGTGGGAGGGGGGGGGGGGGGTTAATAGTAATGAATAGTATAAAAAGCAATGAAGAACAACGGAACAACGATTAGTGACTAAAATGTTCAGTACCAGCGGTGTGCAAGCAGTTGAACTTCAGAAGCAGTAGGCCCAAATCATACTTTTCTCAGGTCAAGTACTCCGGATAATTATTTCATTCAAAGGAAAACATACAAACAATACAAAGAAACAATACATGTACAAAAGATTCACAGTTTAAGAGTGCACTGTAGCGTACCACCGATAGTAAGCTGTGCAAAGTGCGTAGTTTACTACCTTTGAGCGTACAGTCAAGGTTAAAACCACAAATAATATTTAAATAAATAGAGTATATAGGCCTATCACTCCTGGAACTGCACTCTAAAAATAGTGTCGTTCTCATAATGATATATATATATAAACACATTAACAGGCACAAGTACAATTATCACTATTTTTATCATATCCCTTTGCACCCGCAGAATGCGTACAGTTCTTTTCAAAATTTGATGAATCCATTGAATAACACAGGAATGCTGCTGCTTTGATCTTGTTTGCGATTCTGTCAATGATGTTGTGTTACAGTCAAAGTGCTTCGCCCCCTTTTAAGTTAAATAGCAACCAAAGATGACAGCCAATGTTTTTTTTTTTTTTTTTTTAAATGTGTTTCCACTTTTAATTATCCAATTTTAATTAGGAACCGAGTGTGCGGTGCACACAGTGGAGTAACCTTCTATAAATAAAGACAAAAATATCAGCGGGATTTTATTGTTAGCAAAAAAAGCTTGACCACAATGTTCACAGGGCCCGAGAGCAGCTGGGAAAATAATAATGATACCGAAAACCTTCCACATGCATGTTATGCTATACACTTCACTAGGCGCTGTTCTGCAGAAGAAAAAAAGTCATCACACCCACGCTTACATTCAACCTCGCAAACCATATCAATCATCAGACATGTCCACAGGACACACACACACACACACACACACACACACACACACACACACACACACACACACACACACACACACACACACACAAGAGCAGCACTCGGTCTCTACATATGATAATCAAATTTGACACAGCTCACATCTGTCACGAGTTACAAGCAGCAGTAGCCTTGCGGTCTGCTGAAAGCAATACAGAATTTCAGTTTAACACTGATACGGGATACACGGGATAATACAACACAACGCAACACAGCAAGCATGCACTCACACACACATGCACACACGCACATGATGATCATGATGATGATTGCTTTTATACAGCGCTATTCTCCGCTCTCGAGCAGGCTCACTGTGCTCGCATGTGATTCTACATGAGTGACTAGCTTATTAAAGCGCGCTTTTGAATATATCCACCGAAGTGGTGTGCTTACAGCGTTCTGTGTACACCATACAACCATGCACCGTGTCACTTCATGCAAAACCACATACGTAAGGTGTATGCGTATTTAGCTGTAACCTGTCACCGGCACTTCTGGCAGAATGACCGGGATCTTTTACTTGCTACTGCGGTAACACGGGGGTGGAACGGATACCGAAATAAGAGTCAGCACAGAAAGTTAACCCCGGAGAAGAAAATTCTCCCGCCGCTCCAGCAGGGATTCGAACCCGCGACCTTTCAATCACGAGTCTGGCGCTCTAACCACTGAGCTATCCCCGCTCCCCACATACACAGAAACACACATGCACGCACCCACAGACACGTGCACGCACCCACAGACACATGCACGCACACACACTGACGCGTGCGCGCGTGCATACATACTCCTACACACACACATCGAGGGAAAAGCAAAGACAGATGATAGTGTTGTGGCGAAGGGGTGACAAATCGTGCAGCAAATGAACCTTTCGGCACAATTTGTCACCTCGTGGTGACAAAACGTGCCGGGGTGACAAAACGTGCAGGTAGTGCATCAAATCTGTCAGGGTGACAAAACGTTCCGCAACACTAAGACCTAAAAGTAATATGAGCCAAATATCATATCAGAGGCTTTCGTCGCTTCTTTCTTTCTGTCAGAAGATCGACTGCCTCCTTTGAATTTAATTTGCAAGAGGACATTGCTGTATATGTTTTGTTGATGTACTTTGATGGTGCTGTGAAGATGTGAAGATGTGCAAGTCGACTGAACATTGCTTTTGTTGTTTTGTGTGTTTGTTAAAGTCAAGTAAATGAATTGCTTTTATTTCTTTTATCTTACTTTAAAACAAGTTTGTTTTTGTTGTTGTTGTTGTTTTTGTTGTTGTTTTTATTACAAAAATGAATTGCTGTTCTGGTCTCAAAATGAAGTTGAATCCCAAATGTGATATGAATGATTTGTAATTTTGTTGACATCATGATGAACTAGGGTATGAAGGATTAAATGCTTTTTTTGTTGCCGGCATGTATATACAGCTTTCGTGTAGGTCTCAGATGCACACGTGAAGGCATGATCACACACACGCACGCACGCAAAGGGAGGCTGGGGATGTCTGAAATTTCTTCCCTGTCTGGAATCTCAGGGCTGTCATTTGATTCCTCTTTCCTATATTCTCTCTCTTTCTCTCTCTCTCTCTTTCCCCCTAGTCCTCTTACTCGTTCGGTCTTGTCATTTTCCCACAAAATTTCTCAAACATTGTTCGTTAAGAGTTAGGCGTCTTTTGTGTGGCTCTTGTTGAGTAGCTAGGAGATGGTAGGTGTATGTGCAGCTTGCTGCCTTATGGCACTGGTATTTGTGATTATGCATTTATATAACTGAAAAAAAAAAAAAAAAAAGTTTGTTCCTTTTTTTCTTTTTTCAATTTTTTTCTTTTTTAAATTTGTTTTAATTGTATATCTTTTTCTTTAATCTGCTATCAGTACCCCCAAAGGGAGGCCGGGGATGTCTGATATCCGCCTCCTGTCTGAAATTTCAGGGCTGCCGTTTGATTCCCTTTCCTATCTCCTCTCTTGTTTGTTTTTTCTGTGTGTTTTTTGGTTTTCTTTTTTCTTTTTTCTGCCTAGTCCTCTTGCTCTTTCTGTCTTGTCGTGTTTTTTTGTGTGCTAATGGTCCATTCTCCTGCTTTTTTTTGTGCTTTTTTTTTTTTTTTTTTTTTTTTGCTTTTTTTTCTCTCTCAAGAAAACTCTCAAATATTTTTCGTTAAGGGTAATTAGGCTTTTTTTGTATGGCTCTTGTTGAGCAGCTAGGAGATGATAGTTAGTCGGTGGTATGTGCAGCTTGCTGCCATATGGCACTGGTATTTGCCATTATGCGTTTATATAACTTTTTAAAATTTTGTATTGTGTCTGTCCATTCCTTTTTTCTATTTTTCTTTAACCTGGTATCAATAAATTAGACGGAATGGTCGACGATACCAGCATGTCCTAACCTTACGTGCTCTTTTAACAGGGGTAATACTGAAAGGACTAACTCTTCGAAAAATTTGTGTCTCATGTTTGTGGATGTATGTTTTATGTTTGCAAAGTGACTGGTTTTGTAGATGTCTTGACAGAGGGTTGATATATATATGTGAGAAGAGTTGTGTATTTGCTTATGACCTGAGTTTGACTGTCCTGAGGTGACCCTGTGTGGTTGACAGGACATTAAAAACCAATTACTACTACTACTACTGCTATCAGTAAATATTAGAATGGTCAACGGTACCAGCTTGTGCACTTTAGGTGCTTTTTTGTTTGTTTTGTTTTTCTTAACAGGATAATATTGCAGGGACTAGCTCTTCTAAAATTTCTGTTTGACGTTTGTGTATGTGTTTTATGTTTGTGTAGGGACTGGTTTTGTGGACTGACTTGAGAAAGGGTTTATAGATATATATGAGAGGTTTTGAACTATGCGTTTGCTTATGTCTGAGTTTGATTGTCCTGAAGTGACCCTGTGCGGTTGACAGGACGCTAAAATCCCATTACATAACTAACTACCCTCACCCACCCACTCACCCGCCCACACAGATACGCAGACGGAAAAACGGTTATGTGAATGAGTGTGGTTGTTATTAATGTCTCAGATTTGAAAATAAAGAGTGGAAAACCTGAGTTTTTGTACGTTTGTCCGGGAGAGATACTCTGGTAAAAAGTCACATTTTGGTCCTGTCAGACATGCACTAGCCAAAAAAGGTCACCATTTGATCAGTGACGTTTGGTCCTATGTCAGAGACGCACTAGCCAAAGGTCACCATTTGATCAGTAACGTTTGGTCCTATGTCAGAAATGCACAAGTCACAGGTCACTATTTGATCAGTAACGTTTAGTCCTATGTCAGACATGCACTAGTCAAAAAAAGGAAAAGAAAAAAGTCATCATTTGATCAGTAATCTTTTGGTTCTGTGTCAGAGACAATCCAACCAAAGGTCACCGTTTGATCAGTCACGTTTTGGTCCCATGTCAGAGATGCACTAGCGAAAAGTCACGATTTGATCAACAATCTGTGGTCTTAGACTTCAGAGAGACAGTAACAAAAAGTTACCGTTTGATCAGTAACCTTTTGGTCTTATAATTTTATGTCAGTGAGACACTAACGAAAAGTCACCGTTTGATCAGTAACCTTTTGGACTTATAACGTTTCTCTCTAACGTTTGTCCGGGAGAGATATTCTGATAAAAAGTCACCTTTTGGTCCTGTCAGACATGCGCTAGCCAAAAAAGTCGCCATTAATTTGATCAGGAACATTGTGGTCGTATGTTAGAGATGCACTAGCGAAAAGTCACCATTTGATCAGCAACCTTTGGTCTTACGTCAGAGAGATACTCTGATGAAAAGTCACCTTTTGTTCCTGTCAGACATGTACTAGCCAAAAACGTCGCCATTAATTTGATCATGAACATTGTGGTCGTATGTTAGAGATGCACTAGCGAAAAGTCACCATTTGATCAGCAACCTTTGGTCTTACGTCCGAAATGCACTAATAAAAACAAAAAACAACAACAAAATAAATCATTATTTTATCAACAATCGTTTGGTCTTAAACTTCAGAGACACTAACAAGAGTCATCGTTTGATCGGTAACCTTCTCGTCTTATATCATAGAGACACTAACAAAAAGTCATTGTTTGATCAGTAACCTTTTGGTCTTATATCAGAGAGACACTAACAAAAAGTCACTGTTTGATCAGTAACCTTTTGGTCTTATATCAGAGAGACAATAACAAAAAGTCACTGTTTGATCAGTAACCTTTTGGTCTTATATCAGAGAGTCTAACAAAATATCACAAGTTGATCAGTAACCCTTTGGCTTTATGTCAGACAGACACTATCGAAATATCACCATTTAATCAGTAACCATTCAGTCTTACGCCAGACACTATTGAATTTCAAATATCACCTTTTGGTCAGCAACTATTCGGTCTTAAATGTCAGTCACTACGGAAATATCACCATTTGATCAGTAACCATTCGGTCTTATGTCAAAAACACTAACGAAATATCACCATTTGACCAGTAACCATTCTGTCTTATACCAAAGAAACACTAATGAAATTTGATCAGTAACCATTCGGTCTTATGTCAGAGACACTAACGAAATATGACCGTTTGATCAGTAACCATTCAGTCTTATGCCAAAGAAATACTAATGAAATATGACCATTTGATCAGTAACCATTCAGTCTTATGCCACCCACCCCCCCCCCCCCCCCAAAAAAAAAACCCCACAAAAAACACACACAAAAAAACACACACACACCCCACTAATGAAATATTGAACATTTGATCAGTAACCACTCGGTCTTATGCCAAAGAAACACTAATGAAATATGACCACCAGTAACCATTCGGTCTTATGCCAAAGAAACACTAATGAAATATGACCATTTGATCAGTAACCACTCAGTCTTATGCCAAAGAAACACTAATGAAATATGACCATTTGATCAGTAACCATTCAGTCTTATGCCAAAGAAACACTAATGAAATATGACCATTTGATCAGTATATAACCATTCGGTCTTATGTCAGAGACACTAACAAAATATCACCATCTTATGTGTATGCGAAGGAGCTCGCGTTGTTGGACTTCGCAGCTGTTGATTTCGATGGGTGTACGCCAGTGGAAGTTCTCTGTCAACTGATGACGTTGACCTCACAAAATGTCATAGACTATTGTTAGAAGCGTTAACAGAATCCAATTAGTGAGCTGGGTGACACGACTCTTGTAATGCTGGATTTCCATGGGAAAAGCTAACCACAATATCGACTGGAAAAATCCAGAGTATGTACGGGAAGGTAGGGCACTACACACACACACACACACACACACACACACACACACACACACACACACACACACACACACACACACACACACATGGACACGGTTTTGTTGTTGTTGTTGCTCCCCCCCCCCCCCCCCCCCCTCAGAATTTTTCTGGTTTGATAAAATCAGATGACATCAAGCGACGTTTTTACCCTGTTTCAGTGTAAGAGTATTGACAATATCCTATCGTAAAATGATTGTAGCTGGACACAACAATTATCAGTATAAACCTATGAGCCTACGGAGACCAGAATATTGACAAACTTGTATAGTCTCAGCCAACCCAGCTGTCTTCGCCCAGGTATACACTACACCAGGACCACACAGGACCGACTTCGTAACATCGAGACACGCAAACCAGACACAAAATGAGGTCCAATGACGTAATCACACATGCTCACTTGCACAATTTCGTTTCCAAATGCTCTTTCAATCTTAATTTTTGCGTGGGTGAATGAAACTGATCAGCATCGTAAGTCATCGTCATCATCAGTTTTACGGTTGATATGCTTCTTTGCGTTTTTTTCTTTCTTGTTTTGTCGTAATTACTTAATTTGCTTATGGAGATCTTCACGCGTCTTTTGGCGCGCAATAGAGGGTAACTCTTTCTTACTATACGTATGTCTGCGTGCGCATAGTCCACTGACGTTAACTTGACCCAATTTCGTGTCTGGTTTGTGTGAGTCTCGAAGACATAAAATATGTAGCCGAGCCTCTCACGACACTCGATTACCGAGACAGAGTTATTGCATTAACGACATTACACTAATAATTCATAATAATTGATATATATTTTAGGTCGAAGGGTGAAGAAAACTACAAGCAAGTAATTAATTGCTGAGGCGTTACATTTAGATCTGGAAGAGTAAATCCGACGGGAGGGAATGAATGAATGAATGAATAAACTTTATTTTACGAGGGTAGTGGAGAAGATTAGGTCTTTTTACATCCAGCCCTCGCCCATGAGGGAAACTACTATCAAATAAGGATACAGTGAGCTACAGTGTGTTGAGTACATGTACATTCATACAATTCATGTTGAAATGGACACCAGTAAACCGAGAATCAAATAGATAATGAGCATTAAAAATAAATAAAAATAAAAAAATATATAAATTAGCTTGATCTAGGGTAAACATATATACACGCGTGCACGCACATAAGATTAAGAACATGTTTGTCATCGAAAACTACATGCACATAGAACACAGACACACAAAATGTATGGGCTACCTGAAGCAGCACAACACAGGTTGGAGCAGCACATGGACAGAGATATATATATATCTACGATCATGGTTTCACGTAACACCTAAGAGAGACAACATATGAAGCGTAAGATGCTTTTTAAACACTGAAGGACTGACTGGAAGCCTCAATTCGCTGGGCAATTAGTTCCAGAGAACAGGACCAGAATAAACCAGGCTGGACTTGAATAAATCTATCCTTGGTATTGGCACATTTAGCTTTCTTGATGAATTCCTCGAACTTTGATTAATCAATAATTTTGTTGATAGATACATCGGTGCCCTACCCGATACAATTTTGTGCACAAAACGCCCTTTGTTACTCATTAACCTAGAAGATAGCGGGAGAATTTGAGCCGCTTTGTAGTCTTTATCGGTAAGGCTAGTTCGTTTTAGAAGAACAATTTTGATTGCTCGCCTGTGTAGTGACTTCAAGGGTTTTTGCAAAGAGTCACTTGCTGAGTCCCAAAGATTTGAAGCATAATCTATACCTGACTGAATGTGTGCTTGGAAAAACGTTTTTCTGGCATGAAAGTTAAGAAAATGCTTAATTTTTGCTGATTGGTAGACTTTTTTTTAGCCGTAGTTTTGCACAGGTCATGAATGTGGGGGCCCCAGGTCAGATTATTGTCTATTGTAACACCTAACACTTTGTGATCACTGACCTCAGTTATTTGTTGGTTACCAACAGAAAGGTGCGCAGACGGCGAGTGAAGTAGTTGTCGCTTCTGACGCGTCGTTAGAATCATGTACTTCGTTTTTGACGGGTTAAGAGACATATGATTAAGATGTGTCCATTCAACAACATCAGAGAGACATGACTGGAGAACAGTTGTTATTGCAGGTACATCCTGTCCAGAGGTGTGAATTGTTATGTCATCTGCTAACATGTCACATTTTGCAGAAGGGACATGTAAAGGTAGGTCGTTCATATAGATGGAGAACAGGAGAGGTCCTAGGACAGATCCTTGGGGATCTCCATATAAAACTGTCTTAAAATCCGATTGATTGTCTTTCAGTGAAACCTGCAGGCGGCTGTTGAGGAAGGAGCAAAGAGAGAGAGAGAGAGAGAGAGAGAGAGAGAGAGAGAGAGAGAGAGAGAGAGAGAGAGAGAGAGAGAGAGAGAGAGAGAGAGAGAGAGAGAGAGAGAGAGAGAGAGAGAGATGATTGATTGATTGATTGGTTGAACTTTAATTACGCAAGGATAAAGGTTTAGGCATGAATGCCTGTCAGGCAACCTGTCCTTGAAACAGTTCCAAACACTTAGGAGTGTCCACAAAGTGTCTGAGCCGTGACAACAGATAATGTTGTTGTTTTTTGAAAGTGTTTTACATGTGCTAGTAATGTGTGGTCGCCAGCTAAATTCATCATCAATAAGAACGCCAAGGCGCCGGTGCTCGTGAACTTGTTCAACATGACTGCCTTCAAAAGGTTGTTTGGCTCGCTTAAATCACTGGTTTTAGGCTGAGGATTTTTTTTTTTTTTTTTTTTTTTTTTTTTTTTTAAGGTAGTTGAAAGGCTCAACTATATATGTGAGAGCTAGTTTCAAGAGCAATGGGTTAATATCATGTCCCATGGACTTGTTGTTATTCATCATAGAAATCATATATTTACCAACGTCAAGGACAGTCATAGGGGGTGTAAGAAAGCTGTCGTTAGGGTTTACTTTTTTTTTTATCGCAGAAATCTTCCAGTGACTTGGAACAGGCAAAGTTATCTGAAGTAAATCCGCTGGACTGAGCTAAAGTTTCAGCTAATGTTGAAAAGTGAGAGTTGAATATGCTCGGGGAAATGGTTGTAGTGGAGCTGTTTTCTTGTGAGATTTGTTTGTTATTTCATTGATAGCTTACCATATTGTGGAAGTACTTTTATCTGATTCTATAAGTTTATCAAACTAAGACTTCTTAGCTGAGCGCAGTAAGCTTTTAACCTTGTTTCTCTGCTTCTGATAATGGATAATGAGCCATCAGTTCCCCCCCCCCCCCCCCCCCCACTTCCTCCCCCACCCAACCGAATAAAGATAGATTGATTACACGTATTGAGTATGTGACGTCAATTCCCAATGTGTGACGTACAGAGCGTGGACTTTATTTCATGGCAGTAGAGAAAGTTTCATACTCAAATTCTTCAGATTCTGAGTGTTTTCTCGCTGAAATCATGCGCCGTATCACCAAACGTACAATTCAGACGATCTGCTGCATCGTACTGCTGCTTGTTTTCTTATATTCGTGGGCTTCCGACTCCTGTAAGTCAGTGGATTCATGTTCTGTTATGCAGAATAGACATTTAGATCCAAACACTTAAAAGAATCAAAAGAAACGCTACTGGTGAGGACAAAACAAAACATGCGAATTTTCGGGGTAATCCCCATTATCAAGTTACAACTGAAACGACACTTAAACAACAGCTACGGTAAAAAAAAAAAAAAAAAAAAAAATGAGATGTAGAACTAGAACACTTATCTGCTTTTGGTTGAGCTTTGTTTTTAAAAATAATAATACAAGTAACTCTTCTATAATGCTATACCCCGTAAAAGTTTTTACAAGCTCGCGGCGCTGTACATTATCAACATCAAAATCCGCTTGACAATCAAAAAAGCACAAGTACTATAAATGCATACATCAATATCAACATGACAAAAAAGCCAGGATGAAACAAACAAACAAACAAACAAACAAAAAAAGGGGGGGGGGGGGGGGGAAGAGAAATATTCCAGTGCTTGGAATAATATTGCTTATTCCAGTGCTTGGAACAAACTAGTAGTAGATCAAAGTAGTACCTGTGTCTATTTTGTGTTAGGTTGCAAGCTTCTGGCATTGCTGCACAGTCAACTGCACAGTAGTAGTAGTAGCAGTAGTAGTAGTAGTAGTAGTAGTAGTAGTAGTAGTAGTAGTAGTAGTAGTAGTAGTAGTAGCAGCAGCAGCAGAAGCTAGGCTAGTATGTAGTTCTAGTAGCTACTAGTGGTAGCTGTATGGACCATTTTGGTAGACTTGTTTCACGGCGGCAAGTTGTTCGCGGAGAGGTACTTGAATCTTGATGTCGCTGTCTCAGTAGTACGTTTTCGGACATTTTGCGTGAGGTGAGGTGAGGTGTGTGCGCGCGCGCGCGCGCGCGCGCGCGCGCGCGTGTGTGTGTGTGTGTGTGTGTGTGTGTGTGTGTGTGTGTGTGTGTGTGTGTGTGTGTGTGTGTGTGTCTCTCTCTCTCTCTCTCTCTCTCTCTCTTCGTCTCTGCCCCCCACCCCACCCCTCATCTGTGTGTGTGTGTGTGTGTGTGTGTGTGTGTGTGTGTGTGTGTGTGTGTGTGTGTGTGTGTGTGTGTGTGTATCTTCGTCTCTGCCCCCATCTCACGTGTGTGTGTGTGTGTGTGTGTGTGTGTGTGTGTGTGTGTGTGTGTGTGTGTGTGTGTGTGTGTGTGTGTGTGTGTGTGTGTGTGACTAACATCACTCATATATATGCCAGTCAGTTCTACCTTTCAGCTTCCGGACCGGAGCAGCGAACGAGAGGAACACGTGCGAAACTCCGACCCTTCCCGAAACGCCCAGTGACCGGCGCGGACACGCCGAATGACCGGCAGTTCAATGAAGGCGTCATTGAAGTGGAGTCTAACGGGGTCATCAGAAGGATCATACTGAAACGGCCAGCTTTCAAACGGAAAAACAGGCTACTGGAAAAGAAACTTTCAGCTTCCAAACGTGAAAGCGTGCAACTGGAAAAGAAGCTGTCAGCTTCCAAACGAAAAAGCAGGGAACTGGAAAAGAAGCTGTCAGCTTCCAAACGGGAAAGCAGGCAATTGGAAAAGAACTGGTCAGCTCAGAAGCAACGCAGAGGAAAAAACAGAGAAAGACGGTCTGCCATGTTTGTAGAAACAACCAGGGAGAAAATCTCAGTCTACAACAAGGAATACGGTCCTGGCGTTGAAGTAATACCAGGGGTGAAATCTGGCCACCGATCACACAGTCCTGGCGTTGAAGTAATACCAGGGGTGAAATCTGGCCACCGATCACGCAGTCCTGGCGTTGAAGTAATACCAGGGGTGAAATCTGGCCACCGATCACACAGTCCTGGCGTTGAAGTAATACCAGGGGTGAAATCTGGCCACCGATCACGCAGTCCTGGCGTTGAAGTAATACCAGGGGTGAAATCTGGCCACCGATCACACAGTCCTGTTGTTGAAGTAATACCAGGGGTGAAATCTGGCCACCGATCACACAGTCCTGTCGTTGAAGTAATACCAGGGGTGAAATCTGGCCACCGATCACACAGTCCTGTCGTTGAAGTAATACCAGGGTTGAAATCTGCACACCGACCACACAGTCCTGGCGTTGCTGTGACACAAATAGAGCTGTTCGTCCACAAACCACACTGTCCTGACGTTGATGTAGCATCAGGAGAGTACAATCCTGACGTTGAACTAGGCAGTGTAGACAGAGATGAGTCGCTGGGTGACGTCTCAAGAGATACACATTCAGCCAACGAACAGCTCAGTCTAGAGAGAAGTGGGATGTTGGGTGACGTCACAGAAGACGCTCATTTCGTTCACAAACGACGGGATGTAGATAGAGACAAGATTTTAGGTAACGTCAAAGGCGACGCTCATTTCGTTCGCAAACGACGGGATGCAAATAGAGAGAAGACGCTGGCTGACGTCTCAGGCGACGCTCATTTCGTTCGCAAACGGCGGGATGCAAACAGAGACAGGATGTTTGCTGACGTCACAGTAGACGCTCATCCCGTTCACAAACGAAGTGTTCGAGACAAAGACAAGACGTTGGCTGGCGTCACAGGAGACTTCTCTCGCGAAAACGTACGACGCAATCTAGACAGAGACGACACTTCCGGTGACGTCGCGAGAGAGACCTACTCCGTCCGTAAGCGAGCCAGTCCAGGCAGAGGCGAGACGTCGGGTGCCGTCACAGGAACCCCACACTCCATCCACAAACGAGGCAATCCGGAGACGTTTGAGGCACTTCCACAGTCCCTGCCCGATGAGCTGCGGAAGCTGACAATGGACCAGCTGCTCTTCAGACCTGTCGTCAGCCAGGAACGCGCCCAGGGTGGCGAGACGGATCTGTCGTGTCGCAACGCAGCCATGGAGGGCTTTAGAAAAGAGCTGCCCATGCTCAGAATCCAGTGGCTTCTCAACGGCGAGCCGCTCAAAGTCCAGCCGAGTCGCATGCTGTTTAAAGGGGAAACTGACCTCACTATTACGGTACGTAATTTGATTACACTTAAGCCCGTTCTTAACTGGGCGAATGTTTGTTCGCCCGAACATACTTCGGACACTTCGACGAACTATGATTCGTTTCTTAATTGAACATTTAGTTCGCCGAATATGGTTCGGACAGTCCAAACTTTACTTCATTCTCAACTGGCTTGTAATGAGACGCAAGCTTCGGCCCGAACTTGCAGCAGACGCGCAGCAGACAGCATGATCGAAAATGTACGTTAAAGTCAAGTAAGTATACTTTAATCATCCCTCACAGGGTAATTCAACTAACTACTGTCTCATTCTGGGTCTCCGAGACAAGGCTGCGCCTTCCACAAGTCAACAAATAAACAAATTCCCTCCGAAGCGAGTGAAGAACCTAACGACACCGTCATCCATTTTTATTTTTGTTTTTTCTCCATTCACAGGAGAGCTCTGCTCTCAGCCAATCGGAGGCAATGATCGTCCAATAGGGCGAATGTTCCCAGAACATGTTGAGCGAAGGTTTTTGGACCCCGAATATAGCTTCGACGAATACTTCCAACTAGGTTCGCGAAAAAAGTTGGCCCAATTAAGAACCAACTAGCTTCGCCGAATACTTCCAACTAGGTTCGCGAAGAAACATTCGCCCAATTAAGAACGGGCTTTAAACTTACAGTCAGGATTTTGTGTAGTGCTCGTCTACCTGTAACATTTTTTACCCGTTGCGTTTATGGCAAATACCTGCATGCGGCAACGTACTCGGTTGATACAGATTTAGACAGCGCTCGAAATTCCTATTGGTCCGGTTGTCCGTGATCACTAATGACATGCCAGCGGACCAGTACAACTCTCCTTTCCACCGGTCCACTGGACCAGTATTTTTTTTTAATGAGAAATGTCAAGCCTTTTTTTTTCCAGCCCATGCCACAGAGATAAAAACGTATTTTAAATGTGTTTAAAGTGACGAATTCGAACACACCACACAAGCAAAGACAACACACACACACAAAGTACTTTTAAAATTAAATATGTCTCAAGTCTGTCTGTCTGTTTGTCTGTCTCTCCCCCCCCCTCTCTCCTTCGTTGGTGGTTCGGTCGTTTTTGAGGACCAGTAAAAATGATGAGGGGTTTCCAAAGTTTGTCACTTACTAGTCCCAAGGTCCTGGGTACACAATTCCAGCATACCGTTGAGAATGGATGAGTCTGTCGTCAGGGGTCCGGGAGAGACGAAGCGTTTGGACTGTTAATTCTTCTCGTGTGTTGTGTGCCCCCCCAACCCCCCCCCACCCCGATGTAACCGTCATGGCTGACTGGGCGTTAAGAATCAATGACCTATCAGTCTACTCTCACCGTTGCCAGGATCTGAGGACCAAAGACACAGGGGTGTACGAATGCCGAGTGGAGTTCGGCGAAAACTACAAGCGAGTGGTGACGGTGGCCGTGTTTGCGCTCCACGTCACCACGGACGTGCCCACCCTGTTTCCTAGGGAGACGGAGCCCCTGAACCTGGATTGTCACAGCGAGACCCTGGCCCGTTTGCTGCACTCGCTGGACCTGACGCTGGCCACCGACCCGCTGTTCGGCTGCAAGGTGTGCAGCGACAGCGACGTGAAGGGTGCCCGTTCCACGCGCCAGTGGTTCCACAACGACACCGAGACTTCGCTCCTGCCTCTCGGCATCCCGGCCACCCGCCCCTCCCCGGACACCCTGACCTCCTCCACCCGGGACATGTCGGGCGTGTGGCGCTGCGATGTGACCCACAACGCCACCTCCAGGCGATGGACCACCGGCTGGTACAGGGTCTTCGTCAAGGACCTGCCCTCAGACCTTGAGCTCTTTTGGCGCTCTGCTCTCAAGCAGCCTTGGCTGGTAGCGCTGGTAGGTGGCTGACTGATTCATCTAATGATGCTTTACGTCCACACAGGCCGTATGGTTTATTAGGGACAGGGGAAAGTGTGTGTGTGGGAGGGGGGGGGGGCGAGGGGGAGAGTCCTGGTCCACCTCCCTGTTCACACTACAGCTCTGAGCTCTGACAGGTAAGTGGTTGTAGATCAATAATAATAATAATAACAGTATTTTTAAAGCACAAAATCTTGTCCCTAGAGACTATTCTAAGCGTATACGCGCGCGCGCGCGCGCGCGCGCACACACACACACACACACACACACACACACACACACACACACACACACACACACACACACACACACACACACACACACTCACGCACACAAGCATTCTGACTATACAAAGCTAAATAGACACAGCTTAAAACGGGCAGCAAACGCCCGGGAGATCTACTAGACGTCATCTTAATCCTATTCCACCGAGTGGAGCGGGAAAAGTTGAGGTATAATTATATTTATATTTAGGCGTGGAAGACCTTAAAACAGAGTAAGATCAGAAGGAAAAAAGCCTAAAGAATTAGTGATTGCATTTTGACGTCCTATCAATCGTACCTGCGGGTTTTCGTGGGTTATTTTAGTGTGTCCATAATCCCTCGAACTCTTACGTGGACTACAGGATCTTTAACTTGCGTAAGTGACCTGTTTGCATGTGCATACACATGGGAAGCTACGAATTCAGTTTGAGGCACTGTGCATTCAAACCATGGACCTACCATACGTAAGTCCTTGATTCAAACTGAGGCTCTGTGTATTCAAACTGAGGCTCTGTGTATTCAAACTGAGGCTCTGTGTATTCAAACTGAGGCGCGAGGTGTTCAGATTGAGGCACCTGTACATGTGTGTTCTCGCCGTGTTCAGATGTTCGCAAAGTGTGTTTAGTGCGAGGAGCACTGTGTCGCATTTGACTTGGTGTATTACTGACGCACCATGTCAGTGTGTTCAGTGTGAAGCGCTGTGGGTAGCGTTTGATGTGGTGTATGATCGACGTAGCCTACTAAGTGCTTAAAGTGAAGCACTATGTGCTGGATGTGTGACTGACGCACAAACGTGTTTAAAGTGAAGCGTTACGTGTTTGACCTGGTTGTTGTGTGACCTGGTTGTTGTGTGTTAATAACTTTTGTATAGCGCTATTCTCCGTCCTCGAGCAGACTCACTGCGCTCTTGTGGGATTCTACCTGGTGGATGATTGATGTACTTCGTGCTCAACATGAAGAGCTATGTGTTGCACTGATTCGCTGTGTGTTTAATGTGTCGCGTTTGGCACGCTGTGTGATTGAGGCAGTGTGTTAAAGTGAAGTGTTGTGTGTTGTGTTAGACGTTGTATATGACTGATCACTTTGTCCGAAACGAAGCGTTGTGTGTGTGTTGCGTTTGACGTGGTGTGTTGTGGACGCACCGTATTCAAATTGAAGCGTTACGGGGTCCGTTTGGCGTGGTGTGTAATTTACGCACCGTCTGTTCCAAATGAAATGCTACATGTTTTGAGTTTGGTGTGGCGTGTGATTGATGCACAGTGTGTTCCAAATGAAGTGTTATGTGTGTTGCGTTTGGCGTGGTGTGTGACTGACGTACCGTGTGTTCTAAATGAAGTGCTACATGTGTTGCGTTTGGCGTGGTGTGTGATTGACATACCGTGCGTTCTAAATGAAGCGCTATACGTGTTGCGTTTGACGTGGTGTGTGACTGACATACCGTGCGTTCTATATGAAGTGCTATATGTGTTGCGTTTGGCGTGGTGTGTGACCGACGCAAAGCGTGTTCAAAATGAAGCGTTATATGTGTTGCGTTTGGCGTGGTGTGTGATTGACGTACCACGTGTTCTAAATAGAAGTGCTATAATTATGTGTTGCGTTTGGCGTGGTGTGTGACTGACGCACAGCGTGTTCAAAACGAAGCGTTATGAGCTGCGTTTGGTGCAGTGTGTGAGTGAAGCAATGTGCGATGTTAAGGTGGGAACGCTGCTGCTCACTGCCTGCATCGTCGTGTCCACGCTGGTGGCGCGCCATGCCCAGAAACAGAACGAGGACCTGGAAAAACGCTGGCAAGCGATGAAGACACGCATGATGCGCAAGAAAACAGCTCTCGGTGCCTCGCTCAGCTTCACGTCACAGGTCAGTCCGCACACCACTCGCTGTCTCCCTCAGCCCCAAGTCATAGGTCGGTTACAACGCAGGTCAGTCAGCACACGACTCGCTGTCTCCCTCAGCCCCAACTCATAGGCCGGTCACAACGCAGGTCAGTCAGCACACGACTCGCTATCTCCCTCAGCCCCAAGTCATAGGTCGGTCACAACGCAGGTCAGTCAGCACACGACTCGCTGTCTCCCTCAGCCCCAACTCATAGGCCGGTCACAACGCAGGTCAGTCAGCACACGACTCGCTGTCTCCCTCAACCCCAAGTCACAGGTCAGCCAGCACACGACCCGTTGTCTAAGTCATAGGCCAGTCACCACAGGTCAGACAGCACATGACTCGCTGTCTCCCTCAAACCCAACTCACAAGTCAGTCAGCACAAGACTCGCTGCCTCCCTCAACCCCAAGTCACAGGTCAGTCACAACACAGGTCAGTCAGCACATGACTCGTAGTCTCCCTTAACCCCAAGTCACAGGTCACTCACAACACAAGTCAGTCAGCACATGACTCGCTGCCTCCCTCAACCCCATGTCACAGGTCACTCACAACGCAGGTCAGTCAGCACACGACTCGTCTCCCTCAACCCCAAGTCACAGGTCACTCACAGCACAGGTCAGTCAGCATACGACTCGTTGTCTCCCTGAACCCCCAAGTCACAGGTCAGTCACAACACAGGTCAGTCAGCACACGACTCGTCTCCCTGAACCCCGCTGTCTCCCTCATCCCCAAGTCATAGGTCGGTCACAACACCACTTGCTGTCTCCCTCAACCCCAAGTCATAGGTCAGGCACAGCAAAGGTCAGTCAGCACAAGACTCGCCGTCTCCCTCAACCTCAAGTCACAGGTCGGTCACAACATCACTCGCTGTCTCCCTCAACCCCAAGTCATAGGCCATTCACAACACAGGTCACTCAGCACACTGCTAGCTGCCGACCTCAACCCCAAGTCACAGGTCAGTCACCACAGGTCAGTCAGCACACGGCTAGCTGTCTCCCTCAACACCAAGTCACAGGTCAGTCACAAAAAAAAAAAAAAAAAAAAAAACTCACTGCCTCCCTCTACCCCACGTCACAGACTAGTCACCACACGACTCTCTTTCTCTCTCAACTCCAAGTCACAGGTCAGTCAGCACACGACTCGCTGCCTCCCTCAACCCCAAGTCATAGGTCAGTCAGCACACGGCTAGCTGTCTCCCTCAACACCAAGTCACAGGTCAGTCAGCACACGACTCGCTGCCTCCCTCAACCCCAAGTCATAGGTCAGTCAGCACACGGCTAGCTGTCTCCCTCAACACCAAGTCACAGGTCAGTCACAAAATAACTCGCTGCCTCCCTCTACCCCACGTCACTGACTAGTCACCACAAGACTCTCTCTCTCTCTCTCCCAACTTCAGGTCACAGGCCAGTCACCATTATTCTTGTGTTAGATCAGTCAAAATCAGCCACATGTCATACGTCATTCGAATTCCTGCCGCAGGTCGGTCACTATTAACACCATGTCACAGGTCATTAACCCCATGTTAAGGGTCAGTCACCATTAGCCCCATGTCACAGGTCATTCGAACCCTATGACATTCGGTCACCTTAACCATATGCCAGGGGTCAGTCACCATTAACCCTATGTCACATGTCAGTCACCATTAACCCTATGTCACAGGTCAGTCACCATTAACCTCATGTCACAGGTCAGTCACCATTAACCCTAAGTCACAGGTCGGTCACTATTAACCCTATGTCACAGGTCAGTCGCCATTAACCCTATGTCACAGGTCGGTCACCATTAACCTCATGTCACAGGTCAGTCACCATTAACCCTATGTCACAGGTCGGTCACCATTAACCTCATGTCACAGGTCGGTCACCATTAACCTCATGTCACAGGTATGTCACCATTAGCCCCTTGTCACAGGTCAATCACCATATCCTCATATTACAGGTCGGTCACCACTAACCCAATGTCACAGGTCAGTCACCATTTATCCCAAGTCACAGGTAAGTCGCCATTTATCCCATGTCAGAGGTCAATCACCATTTACCCCATGTCACAGGTCACGCAGGGAGGCACGGCAACTTAGACACGGACGTGTTGCATTCACGCTTCATGGAGACACGGCAACGCAGACACGGCAGTGTTGTGTTCACGCTTCAGGGAGTCATAGCAACGTAGACACGGATGTGTTGTGTTCACGCTTCATGGAGACACGGCAACGTAGACACGGCAGTGTTGTGTTCACGCTCCAGGGAGTCATAGCAACGTAGACACGGAGGTGTTGTGTTCACGCTTCATGGAGACACGGCAACGTAGACACGGCAGTGTTGTGTTCACGCTCCAGGGAGTCATAGCAACGTAGACACGGAGGTGTTGTGTTCACGCTTCAGGAAGGCACGGCAACGTAGACACGGAGGTGTTGTGTTCACGCTTCAACGTAGACACTGAAGTGTTGTGTTCACGCTTCAGGGAGGCATGTCAAAGTAGACTTGTGAGGTGTTGTGTTCACGCTTCAGGGAGGCATGGCAAAGTAGACATATGAGGTGTTGTGTTCACGCTTCAGGGAGTCATAGCAACGTAGTCACGGAGGTGTTGTGTTCACGCTTCAGGGAGGCACGGCAACGTAGACATTTGAGGTGTTGCATTCACGCTGCTGGAAAGCACGGCAAGCAGACACAGAGGTGTTGTGTTCACGCTACAGGGATGCACGACAAAGCAGATACGGAGGTTCAGTGTTCACACTGCATGGAAGCACCGCAAAGTAGACACGGGGGCTGTTGTGTTCACGCTGCCGAGAGGTGTATTCACGCTGCCGGGAGGTGTGGTGTTACGCTGCATGGAGGTATTGTGTTCACGCTGCATGGAGGTGTTGTCTTCACGCTAGATGGAGGTGTTGTTTCACGCTGCAGGGAGGTGTTGTGTTCACGCTGCAGGGAGGTGTTATGTTCACGCTGCAGGGAGGTGTGTTCACGCTGC